>DWJZ01004248.1:0-15630 GCA_018249125.1 Asbolis capucinus | reverse complement strand
TCCTACATTAAATCAGATAAAAGTTACCCACATACATCACAATATTTTCAAGTACCTGCGTAAAAACTAAAAAAACAAAATTAGTCTTTGACAACTAGAGAGCTGGCGGCCATTGTGCATTGAAACGTTAGACCTAACGTGTTTAATATTATCAAAAAGTTGGTTTGTGAAGATTCTGTTGATTAAAGTACATATATCTGGAAGTCACCGAGTATCATTTTACCTGACACTGCATGATTGACATTTTAAATTTTGATATAATTTAATTCAATAGTAATAAATATTCATTATTGTACACAATAACAAATAAAAATGTAACTGGCGGCCTTCTCATTTATACAGCGATCTCCAGGCAACCATTTGCTTGGAAATTATTATACTAACAATGTTATTAAAATATTTAAAACACAAACTTTAATTAAAGAGTCCTTATACAAAGCAACATACAAAATTTTAAAAAAGTTCCCTTGTCTGGAGCCAATCCTGAACGTACCTATTCATGCTTTTCATAAAAATGCATTGCCATCGGGACTGAAGCAGTATGCAAAATTCCAACTCCTTACTGTAAGAGGAAGTGGGTCTAATTAAGCTTGCAAAATTTGACCCGTAACAAACAAATATACAAATATGTACACTAATATACAACCATACACTATAAGTTAAATAAAAGCTTGTAAAAAGACACACATTTGAATATTTTAAATGTAATAGCTATGGTCGCCTCGCCGGTAAGTACAAAGTACTGTATTTACTTTATAGGCTTCCAGTAGGCACTTCCAGTACAGCATAAATTGGAGCACCACTCAGTCTGGCAACGATCCAATGCATAGCTCAAGGGTCCATAGGGTTGCCAACTATGTATACTGTTTTATTTAGGTATTAGTGCATTGTATACTACAGTTTTTTTAATATCCGACTAAGGTATCCGTATTTACAATATTAAGAATTTAAACGTAGAATTAATTTGTATATCGTATTATTTGTTTAAAAAAAGATCTTTTGAAATTGAAAAATATGTTTAATTGTACTGTTTTGACTAAATTATACTTTTTATTGCTGAACAAAAAGCAGTACCTATAGGTACAAAATAAGTGCCTATAAAAAGCTTTTAAGTCGAAAATTTCATTTATTTTTATTATGATTATTGCAAGGCCTTGACCTCAATCATTTATATAAAAATCAGTGCTTGTTTGTAAGATTGTTTGTTTGTCCTTTATAGACTCTGAAATAGTGGGCGAGAGAGCATTAGCCTCCTTAGCAACTTTGTTCAGAATTAACTGAACAAGGTTTTGGTACCTAAATTATATCGATCGTACACATGAGTTTATGCGTAGAAACGCGCGTCGGATACAGCTAGTTGGTTATAAATTGTTAACTTGTACAATAAGTAATAAAAATATCTCCTTGAAATTAAATATGTCCAACTGTTATTTTTTCTTAAACACTGTTTATTTTCCATTCCTGACCTAAAAATGCTTTATTTTCTTAAAGTCGGCAACCCTAAGCGAGCGTTATTTACTCAACTTTACGTTGCACAGGTCAGTAACCTCTTATGGATAAAATCAATGATTTTCTTTCTACTATGCGCAGTGAGAAATTTACGTCATCTACATATATCTACGCTATATTTACATTTTGTCATTAAAATTAGGCGATAGAATATTTCCAAAAACTTTAGGGGTCCGAATCAAAATTTCCATAATTAAAAACCAACGTGTCAATCATCCTTATATCGCATACACTACGGGAATTATTGAAAATAGAACAAAATTATATACTACAGTATTGTAGAGGACATCAATATCTTCAAAAAAGTCCTACATATCATTATGCCTATCTATTACAGTTGCGTCACAATAACTACTATTCCGTCCAGCCTAGCTTGTCGCGAGTAAATCAGCAAATCTATTATTGGAACTCCCACAAGCGGCGTACATTGACACTTGCTCATCTTAATAAATAACAGATTATTGGCAACAAGAAACAAACTCGACCACATTGTTAATGGCTTCAGAAGAAACCTATTTATTTCTTTGCTCCGGAAGTCACTGGTTAGTACATTAGAGACTAACGATCCACCCTGATTTGTTCATCTTGTAGTGATTATAACAAAGAATTTTGAGTTATATTATTCTACCTAATGTATTACGAATTAACCAGTGATGAACTTTGAACGTAGGTCTCGCGAACGGGAGGCTCGGGTTCGATTCCTCGCACGGTCTCTAACTTTAAAAAGTATCTCTCGGTTTGGTGAGGAGAACTGAGGAAAAATCCATTCCTGAGAGTTACATTTAGCTCTCAATGGAGGTGGTTTATGGTGAAGTCTAACACCAAAACGTGACCAGTGGTGGACTCACCTGTATTTAACCCTAACATTTTTTGTGATGATCGGGAAGGTTTGTTCTGTGTCTGGGTGTAATAAATCTATATAATAATGTTTTTAAAATTTACGTATTTTTATCAGGTGTTTGATTACCACAGTACAAGCTGACGCTTAGTTTCGGGTCAGATGGCCGTGGGTGAGTTTTCACGAGATACATATGTACATATATATATTTTAAAGTGATATTGGGAAAAGAATGCGGAATCCAAATGCAACGGTATGAGTGTGTAAACGATATTGTTTATCTATTCATTTCTCCCAACCTACGAGGACACTGGAACAGCGTGGTTAAGTATGCTCAAAAGGCAAAAGACACAAGGCAATATCAGGTATTAACACATCAAAACAAACGATTCTTAACTTCATGTAGGTTTCAAATTAATGAAACACATTTTGAACATCTTGTCAGTATTCATCAACACGACCTAAACAATTGTTCATTAATGAATGGAATACTGATAATGTCATTGTTCAATGACGAGTAATTTCCGAGGATATAATGTTACAACATTCTTCTGAAGTGTGTAACATTATGTTGTAGTTTATTAACGCAATGTATTCATTATAGTTTTAGGTCACGAGTCGAGAACCTTTTCTTATATGAGGGCCACAAAATATGGTGGGGGCCAAATTTCATTTGTTCTTCGGGTAGGATCACAAGTAAAGTCAAGTCGGCATGCGACCCGCTGACCATGGGTTGCCGACATCTGCTTTAAATGGATAATAGCAGCTTTACTATAAAGTATGTAGGCAGTATTACTATTATAGCAAATACAGCTGAAGATCCTTCTATAGAAATCAATTAATTACAGTTTTTAATGATTGTTATGATAGATTCAAAACTTAGATTTAAAAATATATAGGTATAATTTTAGTTATAACTTACAAAATTTTTACAAGTACATACCCTTTATTTAATAATTATAAAAAAATATCTGTTTTTTTTAAATATATAAACCTAATAACTTTTGAAATATACGTACATGAATACCTATTTAAAAATTTACATTTCAAAATGACTTTTTTGTGAAATTCTTCCGGCTACCACCATGATGTTTGGATGAGCCGGCAAACCATTCGTCGTGTTCCAAGGGGAGGTTGATAGCCGCTTTCTGTTTCTATACCGGTTGATTAGTTCTGTCCATTCATCTGTCTCCCGTCCTGAAGTACTATGTAGGTGTATCTGGGATCAGTTGCTGTCGTTATTGATCCCAGTTCAGCAACTGCTTTCTTTGATTCTTTACTTCCTTTCTGGCAGGCAACGCGTTAGCGACACCTCTGTTATTAATATCTATGGGGTCGGTGATCACTTGCCGTCAGGTGAGTCGACAGCAAATGTAAACAAATACACACCCTAGCGTTACATGATAAGGGCTTGTCGCCCTCAATACGACCAATTTGAAAGTAATTTCAGTCTTTCGTATACACGCATGTCGAAAAAGATAGAACAATAGTTAAAGTAGGGCACTGACCTGTAACTACACTATCAACTTAATCTGCCTACGAATTAGAACACATGATCCTTATGTCCTCAGGAATAAGAACATTTTTTTTCAAAATTCAAATCCATCTAATGCTATTACTGTAAAATTAAAAGTGTAACGCAACTGCATCACACAGACGTATTCGCGAGAAAAAGCAAAAGAAACTCCTTAGCATATTTAGAAACAAAATCTATACCAATAAAAAAAAGTTACGATACAAGATTAACTGGAACCAACTGCGGATGTCTATTATATTCAAGCATCTTGGCAGCATTTTAAAAATGACCTTGTCTACAATATTGGGGTCATTTGAATAAAAAAAAATCACTATTGTATTGTATTAACCTTAAATAAAATTACAGAACTGTAATTTGCGTTCACTATAATTATATTTGTAAATATTGCTATCAGCGCAGAGCTTTTAATATCATTGGAGTGAATGGAAAAAGTCAATGACTGACATTCTGAATGACATTGAAACCATTACAACGATAAAGGCAACACAGTGCAATTCTGAACTAAATATTCAATAGAATCTGAAGCTAATTGCTATGTAATTAAAGTCTAAATTTGTGTACGTAGAACTCAAAATGAAGTTGTAACTTGCGGCGTGGCTCACGATGCATTAGAATTTGTTTCGATGTTGAAATCTTACTTTCAATAGACAATGAATGATGTGTTAATGACGTGAACATTGTAATGATGCAAAGAAACGAAAATAATTAAAATCTGCCAAGTGAGTGTTGGACCCATCATAATTTATCGACTTCGAATGACTTCGATAAGTACAAGACATGAGAAGATAATGTAACCGTAGCCAATATCCGTACTATTAGGGATAACTCAAAAACAACTCGTTAAATTTTGTCTAAACTTAAAAAGAATAGGACAAGAACCAGTTTCAAACAATAAAATAACTAAATACATAGATCTACTCAGTTAAAAGATCTGAAGAAATATATAAAATAACATTTATTAAAATATAAAAAAAAATCATTATAGAGCCCTAATACGAAGAAACACATACGATTCATAACTGTATTGTTAACCGTTGAGGAGTTCCGTAGTCTGGAGCCAATCCTGAACGTAGTGTCAGGTCATGGTTATCATAAAAGTCACCGTTATCAGGAGGGAAGGTTTATGCAAAATTTTTGTTCCGTAGTGTAAGAGGAAGTGGGTCTAATTAACCTTGCAACTGCACTGCAAGTTAAATAAAAGTTTGTAATAAAAAAATTATTGGATCATCTTACAATCCACATGTCTTTTGTGTACAAAGATTACTTGTTGGAATTTTAATAATGTTTCCTACATAACCCTTTTATTAAGCATTGACACTTAGGATTTTTTTGAACATTCATCTTTTGTACGGGTTCAAGTTCAAATCCGGCGGCGTGCACCTCTAACTTTCAAAGTTACGTGCATTTCAGAACTTGATTATCACGTTCGATGTATTACATCATGCGTTCAGGATTGGCTTCAGACAAGAAAACTCCTCAACGGTTAATACAGATATGAAATTTTGTGTGTTTCTTTATACTCGTATTATGGATATATATATTAAAGTTTGAGTTTTTAAATATTTTTAACAAACCTTGTTTTATAACATAAAGAGTTTTCGTCCGCAGCTGTGCATGTGTGATGGCTTGTTAAAAGCCTATGTTTTATACCAGAACATAATCTATCGACGTACTAAATATCATACAGATTTGTTCAGTAGTTTTTTCTTGAAAGACTAACAAGACATGACATGACTATCTGACCGCAAAAACCTAAGATATATTTTTTTTAATATTTTTTTAGAGATTTTTAGAGTAATATCTCTTTTACGATACATACGAATCTACATATAAATATTAGATATTAACAGTAGGAAGTGAGTAAATTAACGACTTGCTCGTATATATGTTTTAATGTTTCCTAATTCTAAACAAAGGACCGTATAATGGTTAATTAAATCGTGAGATTTGCATGTTCAATTATGAATACAATATGCACATTACTTGAATACGGTGAAGGGCGCAGTTTTTTATCTATACTTATATTATAAAGTGAAATAATTTGATTGTTTGTTTGAGAATATGCACCGAAACTAACGGGCCGATTCAAAAAATTATTCCACCATTACAATTCTACATTATTCTTAATGAACATAGGCTATAAAATAAATAAAAAACGTTAAGGGTCTATATGTAAACTATGATAATGTGACCCGAGGTGTGAAAAAAATAAAAACAGCCTTATATCGCGTACGGTGCGGAAATTATTGACGAAAGAACAAAATGATGTACACTTTTATAGAAGACTACAAAAAAATTCGCGACATCATGTCTAACAGTTACAGTTACGTCACAATAACTATTTTTATGGTAACTCGTTCTTCTAAGTTCGTTCGTAGTTTCTCATTGAAATATATCTTACGTTAAATGTTGCTTAATAATTATTATACTCTTTATAGTACACACCGACACATTACAGAGCAATTTCAATAAAAAAATACAAAAGGCGGCCTTATCGCTAAGCAGCGATTTCTTCCAGACAACCTACGGCTTTGGAGTTAAAGATAAAAAAAATACTTAATTAGTATTTGATATTTATATAATTTAACAGTCACGTTGTCCTACAATTGCCTAGTACTAAAACGTTTCCCTAGGTACTGTGAACCTTGTTTCCCTACTATACCTCATAACTACCACAGTCGAAAAGTTTTGTAAGAAAAACGTTGAGTGCCTCATTCAAAGCTACTCACGAAAATTTGCTTGATAGTAATAATGTGAAAAATGGACCCTGGACTGATACTGTTAGTACCTGTATGACCTTGGTAAGAAAATTACCTGTACGATTGCATCTTGTGGTCGCAACATGCTACTGTACCCATGTCTCATGTGTCAGATTACTGCGGTCCACGTTGCCTTGCTGACGTCACTTCCTGTACAATTAATTGAATTGTTATTTACATGACGTAATCTATTCCTATTCTCAAACCTATTAATGATTCTTTAAACTCTTAAATGTGTTAAACCTGTAAGTGTGTGTTATACGTACGTATTTTACGAACTGAAGCCGATACGAAAATTTTGCGATAATTACTCAAAGATCGTATTATATAACGATAATCGTGGAATTTATTTGGTATTGGCGCTAGTTCCTTCGCAAAAATTGCACAATATCAATCAGCATGTGCTAAGGATTTTTGCTAATCGTTTGTTCCCTACTCTCTGTTTGCTAATTTTAGCTAATACGGCTGCGGGTCTATCATTCAAAGGGGCCTTTATGTTTTCGAGGGAGAAATCTTCCGAAAATAGCTGAACCTATACGGACATATATGTGTTATTCCTAAAGTTTAACCCCCCAAGCCCCCGGGGCATATGTAGAGAGAAAGAGACTAGAGCAATCTGCCGCTGCTCTATTCGACATTGGTAGACAGTATACTGGGCAATCAGTAAGAGGTTTTTGTGCCACTCTAAGGCCTCCGACTTCATGATAATAACAGGGAGGCCATTATGTACTTTCTGGAGGACAGAAGCGCTCAAGAAATTGCTACTGGCGGTCACACTCGCAGACATCAGCTTGGTTCTTTTTTTAAACATCGCATAACATAGAACTCGATTCTGTCTCCAAACATCGATTATTGTTATCGAGATATCGTGATATCTTTCCAGGAAGGCTCGTGCGTACGTGACTGCTTTGGACGAAGTAAACTCTATTGTCACCAGGAAAATGACAATACGAAATGAAACAACCATCTAGGGAGTGTTACGTCAGATTGACGCACTAGTGTTCGTGCGTAAATGTTTGTCAAATTGACACAAATACATACAAAAATTGTTTAATGAATAATTTACAAAAGACAAATATTTTAACGGTTCATTTCATGCTGTTAAGTCTTAATTAAATGGGAAGGAATAGGTTTTATAACTGACTAGAAACTGTCCTTGCTTCGCTTCGAAAGAGAAGAGAAAGCCAGAAATTGATGTCTTTAATATTGATGTCCTCTGTAAAACTGTAGTACATCACTTTGAAAGAAAGATATTAAAATTATGTGATATAAATAATTACAAACTTGTAATAAAATATTATTTGTAATAAAAAGTTGCAGTTTGCTCTATTGTCAATAGTTTAAGCAGTGTACGCGATATAAAAAATCTTTTTGGTATTTTACCGTGACTTCTAAAACAAATGACTCAAAGATCAAGTATAATACAATAATAACGAAATGTCCAACGTTAATCAGAAAATAGTTTTACTTACGTTACTTAGTATCGTAAATAACTATGTATATTATTGACTTAAGATATTGTCACAACCAAAAAAACCTACAACATTAAGAGGCGCCAAACGTCAAACAAAAATTCAAAATGGCCGACTCAATTCGTTTCGCCAACAGATAAAATGGCGCCGACACTTACCGATTCAAACAATCTTATCGTGTAACAACACACTTATCTATTTTTACTTTCTCCTTAAAAGGTTTACGGCGAATGTTATTTTCAATGTTACAAACAATGCTAAGTCAATAACTATAAAACTCGTATATGCGGATGGATCTTCGCCTACGATCCTTAAATGTTCTATCAATTGGTGCGTTAAATTGAAGTACTGGCGAAAACATAAGTGTTAATAACGTATTCTAGGGATTACATTAGTGTAAAAGTAGAAATATTATGTTTATTTGTTGTCGCCTACATAATAATATTATTATAGATGCAATATGACATAATTCTTTTTTCAAAATGTTGATTACCTAATTATAGTTAAGGCGAAGACAACATGCAAATATGCTAGTAATTAATGTTATAATTAATATCTATACTAATAATATAAAGTAAAATTTTTTTGTTTGCTTGTTTGAGGAAAACAGACTCCGAAACGAATGGGCCGATTAGAAATAATCTTTCACCATTACAATCCTACATTATCTATGAAGTACATACACTAGTAGGGGAGACTATAGGCTCCGATGAACGCTTTGATAATGTTACGTGTGAAAAGAGTACCAAAAATCATTAAATCGCATACGCTGCGGAAACTATTGACAATAAATCAAAGTGACATAGGACAGTTTTATAGAAGACATCAATATCTACCAATAAATCTGCGACACTATATCTAACTGTTACAGTTATGTCACAGTAACTATATTTTTCAGGTAACTGAGTCTTCTGATGAAGATCGAGGTTAGTTTCTAGTTTATAAAAAATTCGACTGTACCGCTCGGACATATTGGCAGGAAAAAGTATAAAATAAAGAGAATAAAGTAGAAAATAAAGAGAAAATATATATACAACTTCACATGCCAGTAAATTGTACCAAAACACAGTTGGCTCGCGACTGTATTGTTTACATTTAGTAAGCGGTGTCTAATGTAACTTTTATGACCCATCCCTGTAACACGTTTGTTTTATGTTCATCTGTCTGTCTGTACTTAACTTAAATGTAGTAAACTTTATGTCCTAACTTTTTATGACTTAAATCTCGAAGGAATACTCAAAAAACGCCTGTGAAAAACAAGTTTATTTATTTATTAAGGGGTTACCAACGGAAAGTACACTGTTTTATTATTTTTTTATATTTGTGGCGGTTTCAGGGTCACTTACAATGACTTAGTTGACTAGTGTTTCATAACAAGGACTAGCTTGCTACTTGCTAGCTATTTCCCGTGACTACGTCATTGTCGTGCGTCTGTTAAAATTTCATTCAGATTCGTTTAATAGTTTTTGCATGAAAGATTAACAATTATTATTCATTCACTCTTTTAATATTTCAAATTTATGTACTAATAAAAAAATTATAACAGGGTCAAATCTGAAAGTAAAGTTTTTTTTAACATTTTTATGTAGGGATGCTTTGTTATTGATATAGAAACCAAAGCATTTGGATTTATTGTCCGTCTGTTTGTCCGTCTGTCGCTTCACGAAAAAAATACTGGATAAATTAAGATAAAAAATCTGAATTAAACGAAGTATAAAACCAGAAAATGGTCATAGGATAGGTTTTATCCCAGAAAAGGCTTTTTTCCTGCGGGATAACAGGTTATAATTAGTACGGCTCCGAAACCAATAAACCAATTTATAAAAAATTTGATGTTTGTAGCTATGTAAGGACAACGGATACAGGACAGTTTTTTCCCAGAAAACTGCTTTGTTCTCATAATAGGTTAAAATTAGTAACCCAATTCTGAAACCACTGGACCACTTTAGATACAATTATGCATGTCTGTAGTTTATATTACGAGAAGGATAATTGGATAGTTTTTTCCAATCTTCTGTCGAAACGAAGCGACGGCAATTTGTAGCAGATAATATTAGTAGAATACTAGGAGTTGACAACGTCATTTGGAGTATATTTTTAAATACTAATAAATACTCTAACTAATGGTATAAAAAAGAAGAAAGAAAGACATTTATTTCGCACTAGAATCATGAGTACAATAAACACATTTCAACAATACCCATAGCGAAATGGACGAAACGCTCAGCCTGTCCCATGGAACGCCTCGAACAACGGCTGTTTGTTTTCAGCGCTGCGCTATGGTATCGCGCAGCTTAGCATGCAGTGTAAACAAAATTAACTAAAAAACAACAATGTTGCACAAGAAAACAAAATATATATGTATATATGAAAAAGATAATAGAATAAGTGGAATACAACAAACAGAACAAACTCCTTTACTGACAGATTGATGTGGCTGTTAACAAATAGTTGGTAAATCATTTCGTATTATTGTATATTTGTATTATTTTACCTATTTCTTTATTTATTTTATTTATATAAAAATACAAATTAAACATATTACATGAAAACGTTATCATGTTGTGATATTATGAGTGCCACCACAAAGAGATTTTTATAAACAGGTGCTGATCTTCTATCCACCAGATTGCTGTTATAATTGAATTATTAAATTCTTCGCAAAATACTTCTGGCAATATGAAGGTTATCTTAGCGGAATAGATTTTTAATCAAATGCAACAACAATATTAACAAAAGGACCGTTAGTTAGTTAGTTAAGTTACAATTAAACCAGTACCGTGAAGGTCGTCCTAGATTTCCTACTGTCATTGATATTTGAGAAATGACAAAATCATTTAGATAAAGTATTTTTTTGTTAAATTCTTAAAAAATACGTGATTGAGTAATCTTTATTTCTGTAAATAAGCAATTTTTTTTGTTAATTTATTCCGGATTCCGGTTTTTTTTGGGTTTTTGTCATCTGGACAATTAAAAAAACAATTTATAAGCAGGTAATCGTCCTACTAACATTTTAAACACGAAAGTGTGTGAGAATGCGTGGATACTTTGAGATTTGTTACTTCAAGTAAAAAATACTGAACCGATCTGAAGGAATTTGGCACAGATATGACTTTTTTTACATATAAGTACTTGACTACGGTCCCACCTATTATAGTCTGTTCATCTAACCATCCATTATCACAAACTGTGGCATTTTTAATATCAGTAGGATAGGATTAACCCTAAATAAAAAATATCTATTAATTAAAATGTTTTTAAATTATATAAATGGATCGAAACAACAAAAAGTTTTTTACCGCAGCTTCTGTTTTATTTATAACCGGTTCATTTAATTCTCCAACAAACTCAGTTATTCTCAAACTTTGTGCTTTAATTCAAATATTATCTCAGTGAGCGCACAACAATAAAAATAATGTTTATTACAATATTTAAAAATACGAGCTATATTTATACAGCACTAATATAAAGAAACAAATTTTGTAACTTTATTGTTAGCCGTTGAGGAGTTCCCTTGTCTGGAGCCAATCTCAAGCTTTGTAGGAAATCATACTTATCAAAAAAATTGTCATTGGAACTGAAGCAGCATGCAAAAATACAACTGTGAAGTCTATCAGTTATTAAATCCCATCAAATCTATGAATATTAAAACAAATGAAGTTATGACTGGTAATATTTTTTCAGCGCGAGAAGACAGAAAGCAAAGAACGTGTTCTTAAGTTCTATTTTAATAAGTGTTAACAAAAAAAGAAGTACTAAAATAGTAATACGGTCATGTTGACCATGCGCCTATAAAATGGCTATCAATATCATGGTTTTCTGATAAAATCGTTATTATATGTTTAACAAACTAATATATAGAACCGTAACAACTTTTAAATGTTACAATACGCCGATTTTGTAAAAATAACAATAAAGACCTAAAAATCAATTTTTAAAGTAGGTAGCATGACGTATTTCATTAAAATAGCGCCTTAAATATTTTTTCAAGAGGTGTGAGATTAGTTTACTGCGTAATTGACAGTGACAGTGACAATCAAATAGCTGAGCCGTTCTTTTAACGTAATATTTCATGTCTTTACTTAAATTACTTTTTACTTTAAATTGTGGAAAATGAAATGCAATAACTGGCAACAATTCCAAAATCGTTCAGTTTCGATTACATAGAGATTCCATTTAAAGTCAAAATCAACCGGCAGTTTGAGAAACTCTGTCCAAGGTACAACAACACGTATGAAAGTGCAGCTGAGGCTGCCGTGTACGTCCGTACGTACGTCCAGTTTTAGATACGGCGTGTGACAAGTGAGATACTACTTTCTTGCAGGTTTCCTTCTTCGACCTTTCAAGGTAGCTTGGCCCTGACACCTGGGAAAAGGGCAAGTTGTAGGTGCGTAAAACAGGACTGCTTTTACAACTACGTTATTTTGATTTTAAAATATTTTTATTGTGGGTAGATTGATCAATAATTTACTGTCTTGGAATGACATGTTTTTGAGTAATATATTTTCTTGTATATCACTTGTATCATTTAATATATTATTTACAAGTAGGCATAAGTAATTACAGGAAAATTAATGTTTTAATTAGTATCGTGAATATATATAATTCGAAGACGGAAAACAAAAAAAACGTACCTCTCTAGAGTACCCCATAATAGGTTCGCCCTTAATGAATTCTGTATAAAGGAGAACTTTTATGACCCAAATTATAAAATATAAGAAAGAAACTCTTATGACCTAAATTTAGTATTCTAAAGAGATACGACTTTTTTTCGGTGGTCTATATAATTATTAAAACCAAATTTTGTAAAAACGATTTCACCTTACTAGGTAATAACAAACTTTCACAAATTAATGCTTGAATATAGGAAGTTTTATAAATTAAAAATAATAATCGGTTATTACAATATGTATTTCATTACGACAGTACGTATAATACAATACGAGAATATTAATAATGTAAACCAGGTTGAACATGCATCCTAAATTTGTATGCACTAGTGACATCTAGTGCCAAGTAGTAATAACAACACACGCGTTGCCACCTACCGTTTAATAGTATGCACTTTCTCCATTATACATTCCAAGAAATTGTTGAAACTAGATGGCGCTATTCTAATAACGAATGAAGCAAACTGTTCTCATATAG
This sequence comes from Asbolis capucinus, assembly GCA_018249125.1. Classification (NCBI taxonomy): domain Eukaryota; kingdom Metazoa; phylum Arthropoda; class Insecta; order Lepidoptera; family Hesperiidae; genus Asbolis; species Asbolis capucinus. The sequence continues at coordinate 2,367 of DWJZ01004248.1, read as the reverse complement.
CGTTATTTTTTTTATTACTTCTGTTAAATAATGTAATGTAAGCCGTTTGTACAAAGCTTTGGATTGAACATGACTTTGTAATGTCAAGTCCAATTATAGTAAATTAACAAGATAAAGGTGAATAATAAATACGATTACTTTATATACACTGAATCTATTCAAATTAAATTAAGATAGTGATAAAATATTACTATGTAGTTATGCTACTGCATAGCACAGTTCGTCAAAATACTTCAGAGCGTATGTTCCGATATTTAACCATCTGCATTATGAGCTGCGGTGTCCGAGTGGTTAAGGAGATGGACTTGAAATCCATTGGGTTCTGCCCGCACAGGTTCGAATCCTGTCCGCAGCGGCTTTTTTTATAACCTCCAATCCTGGTAGCAGGTGTGCTCGTCAGGCAAATATTTATTCCGGGGGTAAATAACATTAATAAAGTAAATTTAAATTCATTGTAAACATTCTCCAAAATGGTATTCCAAATTAAACCGGTAATGCGTTGTGTTGCAATTAATTATTAATAAAGTTACAGAGATCTTTATTTTGGTGTAATTGTACTAAAAAAATGGAAATAAATATAATAATTACCTTATAAAAATATATTTCATTATATTGATGACAATTTTCCGCCTTATTCCTACAAACACAACAAGCTTTATTAATCTTTTTACAAGTAAGATTAATATTTAAAATAAAATTAATATTAATTCGAAAAAAAATATGGTTATATTAATTTAATAATGAAAATTAAATTATAAAATATTATGAATATTTCAAAATAATAGAGAAAATTATAGATATTTCATTCGTAATTATTTAAATTATGATTGCAATAAATTTTTTACATGGTTTGAATTCCCCTGAATTAATTGTGTTAAAAAAGTATTCCATTAAATTTATATTAATTTCTTAAAATGTAACAATTTTGCATAACTTAATATAAATTATTTTTCTAGTTGATAATAAATCTGTGTGTGTGTGTGTATTAGTAGAAATGCAAACAAAGAAACGATTTATTTCGCAGTTTTATATAATATGATCAAAAGATAAATACAACTTTTGATGTAGGTAGATAGAAAATTTATTTTATTATGATTTTTTACCGGCAGTGTATTATCTGTTTTAAATAGTATAATTAGAACATTTGTATATACTATTTTAAAATTTCACTTGAAGATTTCAACCTTCGATAGCTCAGTTGGTAGAGCGGTGGACTGTAGAGGAACAACATTCATTGTAATCCATAGGTCGCTGGTTCAAATCCGGCTCGAAGGAGTCTTTTTGACTTAAGTATTTTTAACTTTCTTTTCCTTTTTTATATTTCGTATTATATCATGTACCTTATATCTTTATTAATAAAACTACACAATGTGAAAATAACAAAAAGATATCGAAAATATGTCAGATTTTCTAAGATTAATATCTATCGTACATAGACATTAAAAGGATCAGGTTTTGCCCATTTTCCAAAAAAAGGAGGCAGGGGACAGGAGACAGTAAAATAAAGAGAAAACGTCTGTTCAAAAATCAATAATATTCAGGACGGGTGACAGAAGAAAGGGATGGAAGTTAATTGGTTAACAAATGAAAGAAACAGTGGCGGATACAGCAGTAGAATAGGCTTGAACCTAGGGCGCCACATATTTAGATTTTTTCTACCTCTTAGAAATTACAAAGACTTCTCTTACAGATACAAGTCAGTGATACAAATTGCTGATGACTTTCATAAGAAACTACAAAATTATAGGCAAAAACTATTGTAGAAAGTGTTAAAGCGGCATTTGGGGGAAAGAAGAGGGAAAATTTTCTTTCTGTAATGTTTTATTGATGACAAACCCATGGAATCTTATTACAGTTGTTGTATGTATGTTTCATGTCATTGTATTTTTTTATGTCAGAAATAAATTCTTATTTATTCAAATCCAATATATTGCTCTTATACAGGTGTACTTTATTCAAGTTATATTAAAGTGTTTAGAAGACTTCCTCACCTTACTTTTCTATTAATAAAGAATAAACCATTATAAAACCCATGTATTTATTTTTACCGCATTTGTTTACATCAACATAAAAGCCCCAAATATAGATAAACCAAGCTAGCAACACCTCATCGAGAACAGTTCAAGAGTGCTGAACAAGCATGCAAACAACGGATCTCAAAATACTTCGCACTAGGGATGCGATTAAAATGAATACAAACGAATACGAATATTCGATTATGTACCAATCGAATATTCGACAACATACAAGTCTCTACTAATTTAGTAATATTAAATAACCGTGTATATACACAGATATCAAAATATTTTTATCGATCTGTTTGTTTGTTCCGGCTAATCACTCGAACAGCTGGACCGAATTTAACTT
>DWJZ01004247.1:0-15632 GCA_018249125.1 Asbolis capucinus | reverse complement strand
TTTTTACCGAAAGCAATTAATCTCTTGTGATGTATTAATATCGCATAACGTACGTTTCCTTTCTAGTGATGAATTTCTAGTGATGTTATTAACTTCGTTACTCCGCAAATAGAAACATTTAATGAAGCGAACACGGTGCACACAACAACAAAATAGGCCTGGATTTAATATAAGTGTAGTAGTGTGTTAATACAGAGGGAACTAGCAGCAGAGGTATTTCCGTCGCGGCTCCAGGTGTTCGTTATAATGCAAATTTTGCTGTTCCAGGAACATTTGGCCCGTCTCTATGCTCATTCCAATTTGGGAGGCTAATTTGTTCCTTAATGAAATTACTTGCATGAAATCTCTTTATGAATCTGCTCACTATTTCAGTACTTCTTCTGCCGCCGTCTGTCCGTGTCGGCCGTAAGCTTCCAAAATAGCTAAATAGTTAGAGTAGGAGCTACCCAGTATTCCACGGTTCAATCTCGAGAGGAATGTTTGTACGGAGAAACAAATACCCGAAGGATAATAGCGGAAAGCTAATGTGCTTTCTGAGAAATAATTATTAAATTTACTTTACAACAATTTTGAAGTAAAATGTTCTAAATACATAAAATGGTAACTGTGACAGACAGACAGCCTGAACTAATACAGCCTTGAACAACATGAACCATGATACAACGTTTTAGAGTTAAATTAGATCAAACGTTTACAGTTTGCACCGAGTCAAGTCAAAATATATAATAAAGTGAAGCAACCGAATCCAAGAACAAACGAGATACTCCTACATTAAAATCTTCCACCTGGAACTATAGCTGTATTATAAAAAAATAAAATTAGTGAACTGAGATAAATGTAAACAAGTTATGAATATATCACTCATCATCTAAATGAGTTGAGAGGTACATGCGGCGTTATACACAAATACAGACGAACAAACAATGATTAAATCAAATGATTTCTATGTTTGATAATAACCTATCTATAAGACAATTAAAATATTTAATGTATAGTTTTGTTCCCATTACAGTTTTATAAGCAGTGAAGACTGATTAACAGGTAACTAGAGCTATCCTTATTTCTGTCAACAAAGTGTTAAAAAGTACCAACAGTTGTTTTGATTATTATTACAGCAGCGTGTGACATTACTCCGAGCTATTCTTGTACACGGCGATACTGCGGGTCATGAACGGGTTGATATATTTTTGCTACGATTTACCAGACATTTTTGTCGGCATTATTTACTCATCTAAAATAATGAAGTTGTAAAAGAAGGGTCGTTCAATATCACATCATCAAGATTTGGGACGGAAGCCTCTGCGAGCGTTCTTCACTAACCCCACGTACACGCTGGTTACTGGGTTATGTTTTATGAAATATATTGAATTCTTTAATTAGAGGATTGTTTTGCTGTTATGCCTTCCAACATGCCAGCATTCATGAAGTAATTTTTTTAACGTTAGTTCTTAGTATCTTTTGGTGGAACATGATGTCAACGATACTGTACATTACTGTAACTTATGATAGTGCCACTGCTGGACTCGGGATTTATCTCATAATGTGAGGTATACAGATCGTAGTCCAGCTGGCCAAGTAAAGATCGGTAAACTTAACACGCATTTGAGGACTTTGGGGAGATTTCTTAGGAATGCAGGTTTCTTCACGATGTTTTCCTTAAACGAAACACTGATCACCATTCAAACCGTGAGGCTACCACTGCTTTTTGCGAACTTAAATGTATTGAAATGACAAGATACTGTTTACTTTTCTTGCAGATTAATCAGCAAACTGAGTGCATTCCTACTTGCGTCTACGTTCCTAATTCTGTCTCATCCGCTACAATCTTTTCTGTGGCAAAAATAATTTCAATTACAGGTAATGAAACCTTTGCTATTTGTTTCTTGTCTTGTTGTGCAATTCGTTGTTACTTCTTCTTTTGTAATTTATTTAATTTCAACTTTTGCATTCATTATTCCGTACACGAAAGCAGATTAATTACAACCATGTAGCTTCAATGTAAAAGGAAAGTAGAAACAACCTCGATTCAAAACATTTGGGTTTTATTTAACAAACGACGTTTTCTAAACTATTCGTATATAAACTACGTTTTTAAAAGCATATGGTTTGAAATGTAGTTCTGTTTGTAGGCCTAGTGAATGTCAGGATATAATTCCACGCAAAAACCACTCGCAATAGTCGCATCCGGCCTGTGATTTGGCGCTGTCTGTTCCGAACAATGCGACGAACCGCTCGCTTTTCTTTTCATAATGGAAATCTTTTTTTTTCACAACTTAACTCCACAAAAGGTCCCCGTCGACCGTTCAGCGTGATTTTTGACGTGGTGCCAAGCAGCCTCCGATTGGAGATAAATTCATATTGTAACTACGAATGACTCCGGCATGTTTGTTGTTCGTTTTATTCACAGTCTACTTTTTACGACTGTTATGAATGTATGCGGATTTATTTCAAAAGCCGTCTATAAACTTTTCAGTGCTCACAAAGAGCAGCCTTTTGTTTTTGTTAGAATTTTCTTGTTGAAAGCATCGTGTGCCGATTTTTGTTTTGAAACTCGTTCCTTGCTCTGTGTTTACCGGAGGAATGGTAATTTTATGTTTGTGGCTTTTGATTAATTCACTGCTTAATTTTAAAAAAATTCCTCCAGCTACAATATATGCTGCTAATTTTTCGTTGCTATGCTTATTTGAAACATACATACTTACCCAACACTAACACTTGGTGTGCATTACGTATTTCAAATATATTTTATTACAACTATAATTCAGCTTGCATACGGGTATACTACAAATATACCTTTTGTATTCGTTTATCTACAGGCATATTTTTCTTAGAAATCGTTAACATAATTTGGTGGAATCTTCCTATTTATTACAGTCGGCCAAAATAATAAACCGCTTACCTAACAACGTAATTTCCTGTACTGTCAGAACAGTCGATGGGGCGTTGTTTCTTGAATTGAGGGCGCGGAGAAGAATGGGCCAGTCCTTCGCATAAAAAGCTTGTTTCATAGTGATTCCGAGGAAGATGCGGACGAAGAGGGTCGCCGCGCCGGCAGCGGCAGCAGCGCAGACGTAACGACACGTACACAGCGGTCGTCCCGTCACTCTTCGTTGGATTTGGATTGTGTTTATTTCATTGCACATTGCCTGATCACTGTGGGAATATTGTTGTCAGATGTAAATTGATGATTGTTACTGTTTTTTATGAATTAACAGTAGAATAAAAAAAGCAATAATTTCTATACGGTACAGTGGCTATGTTGCAGCACGTCTACCATCAGCAAAGTTAATTATCGTTGTGTATTAAATATTGTAGGTATTACTTTGAATTAGTTCCCTAATCCTACTTTGTACATGGGCTTCAGACTTCACTGAATCACATACAATTTTAAGCTGAAGGTAGACTGAGCCGTCGGTCGACCTCAACCATTGTGATATGATACAATTAGAATGGAAACTCCAGGAACTGCTGTCGTAATGAAACTAAACGGCGACGACTGCAGAGACATCGTCGTCGTTGTCGTTGTTATGTTATCTGTATTCGGTATCGTGCAACACCGCGATCCTGAGCCAACCTGCCCCTACGCTGTTATTCAATTTGTTGTTCAAAGAAATATATCTTTAATAAATATTTCTGTCACATCATAAATTACTTCTGACACCTACTCGAATATTATTATGTTTGAGAGTAACAAGCGCAAATAAGGACACGTACGGATCTTAATAAAACCTTTTTTTCATTCAATATGAAGTGCTTCTTAAAATACGCATGGATGAGCCGAGGTATCTATATATGTATGTTATATATCTTTAAGACAGGCCACTTGGTCTAGTGGTTAGTGAACCTGACTACTGCACCGGTGGTCGTGGGTTCGTATCCCACCCAGGGCAAGCTTTTCTGTGATGTGATATACATATTTATGAGATATTTATTTATTTATCTTTGGACAACTCACACACTGCCACCTGACCCAAAACTAAGCGCCAGCTTGTACTATGGTGATCAGACAACTGATAAACAAACATATACTTTTAAATATATACTTATATAGATATTCACCCCCAGACACACAGAACAAACTGTCCTGCTCATCACAGAAAAGTTTGTTTTGGGTGGGAATCGAACCCACGACTTTCGGTGTAGCAGTCAGGTTCGCTAACCACTAGATCAATCGGCCTGTCAATCTATATGTAATTCGAGGCAATTTAGCAAAATGGATGTCTCGCAGCCGCCGAGATGTTCCTGAAACAGTGACAGTGGGGAGCGCGTGTATTATTCAGGCTGATTACAAACGGCTATGAATGTGTCATTCGAGATTGTTAGAGCCGTGTAAAGGTGCCACTCCAAACAACGCGGCAAACGGCACACTTCGGCGACGGGCGTGGCGGGCGCTCGGGACATTTGTCGAGGACTGCGTTAACATACGGTATGTATTCGTGAAACGAGTGCGACGTGCAACTGCTCTTGTCGCGCGACAGTTGTCGGTGCGTTAGTGTTACGTCTGTAGCGACTGTCGAGTGCCGCGATCTTTGGAATGAAACCTTTAGCCCACGAGCGTCATGACGCTCCTGAAGTATGTAGAGGCGAGGAGCGTTTGCGGGCTCATTGAAATTCATGGAGGAATTAACAACGCCCCTTTGAAAGATACGTGGAGACATACCATAAATCAAATTTCGCTTATGAGATTACACGTCGAGGCCTGTTTGCTCACGTGTGTTTTGGTTGAGGAAATCCTCACGTCTGTTGGTGTTGGCTAAAATCGACGATGCGAAAACAATTTGACCACTTAGCGGACGACATGTTGTGAAATATTTCACTCGCGAAATGCTGAATATTTTATGTCATCTGAAGACCTTCGAAGAGGTTCAGTGGCAACAATACGTTAATACCATGAATAGCACTTTGTTGTGTTCACCCAAGAAATATCAATCCCATTAACACTCAGTTCTGTAGACTTATGATTTAGGAAGTAGCATTCCCTAACAACAACGTAATTAATAACTAAGTAATAACATCTAAGCTCAATGTTGCGACAGTTATATCAGTGTGATAATAACGGTGTTAGGTTAAATAATTCCACGGTAGAACATCGTGACATCTCAGTAAACGTAATGTTATTGGTATTGTAGTCAATCTCAACGCCGGCGCTCGACTGATACTGAAAAGTTCATTAAGATATTACATCAAATGCATTTCATTTAAGGGTAATAAATGAAATCTATTTGAAATGAAATGAAACGTATTTATTTCGTCTTAAGAACCAAAAGCTCACTTAACGAAAGTAAAATTTAACAATAAAAAATCCCTACATCGACTATGTAATTAATAACAAAACGTATATTTAAAAAATCCATTATAAAGCCCTAAAAGTGTGGACCGACCATACCTACTTGTCACCGGCGTCGGGCGTTATAGACGAATACAAACTTAACACTGTGTTCTTTACTGGAGGCTGGAAGAAAAACAGCCGGCGGAAAAAATCTACTGGTAAAATAATAAATATCAAAGTAAAATTATTATTGTATACCGACATATCCTACCTGTCGATTGAATTAAATAATTTTCGGAGCGACGTGTAATATTCCACTCGCTCATTACTATACATTTTGTTAAACTCTCTCGCTTCCCCGAATGAGTAGCAGCCAATCGAACGAAGCTTAGTGAGGAATGTCTTAGAGTGCGCAACGCCCTGTCTTGACAAGGATGTATGCTAAAAATTGAAGATAGAACTTGCACGGAGCACAGTAGTTTACATAGACGTGCTTGGCACTTTCTCATGGAAGCATTAATCCCGTCGATCTGTGACGGTGTCTATCTCCCAGCAGAGGGCTCACCCTGCCCTGGTTCACTAATTCATCTGAAGCGACATAATCTTGTTTAAGTTCCCGCGATCAAAGCGACCACCGACTGATCCCTCGCCAAGTATACTCTCTAGGAAGACACAATATGTACCTGCGAGTATTCACGTGTTTTGCGTGATAATATCAATTATGCGCTCATCGTTAGTGTTTAATGTTTAACATTTAGCAAGTATTTCAAATTGGGATCATTTCGTTTTATATACATTTTTGGCAGTACCTACATACATTTATCCAGTAATTTAATCGGGGAATCACGGAGGCAGAGATTATTAACTAAATGAGCGTTGTGAGTTGAGCTGATTCATATAAATCTGAAGCAGCCTGCTCGATCATTTTGTACTTCATCATGTTGTCCTTTTTCTGACGTACCTTTTCCCTGGATAATCGAATTCTCCTGTTCTTAGTAAATGGAACGTTTTTGAATTACTTGATTTACTGTAAATAATCTGTAAAGCGTAATTATGAATTATGATTTGATGCGTCATATCTAGGTACATTTAATTCCATGTTTTATCTATTTTAATATCAGTGGATTCACCTTCTCAGTCTCATCTCAGTTGAGTGGCAGTTTATAAGAGGAAGTATGTGCAATACAGGCCATAAGGAATTATCTTAGCCCCTTATTGAAACAAATTGTTTCAATTCCAGAAAATGTTAAGTATCGTTTCGGATGCCGGATGTGGAAAACGACAAAGGCGACGAAGCTTAAAATTTTGTCAGTGGACAGAACAACTTAAATACGGATCACAATATTTGTCGTTTCCCTTGGCAAATTCTACTTACGACAAGACTGCTATAAGTTTCTACTTTTAAAATTTTCCAACGTTACTTTCGGACCTAAATATCAAAAGAACTAATGAACAGGACAAGTTTTCCTAGAATTAAAAAGTGGTCAGCAGGAAACAATACTTGCAACAAAGTTTTACGGTCATTTGAAAGCCTACGAAATGTATTTAACGAAAGTGATGTAAATGTCTATGACATCGTAAGGCACCTGTGGGTGATGAATAGTTCGGTAGCTGGCTTCATGACCCGAGGCGTATCAGATGTCGCAAGCTGTTCCAGCTGCTGACAGTCCAGAACGACGTGTGCGATGTATGTCTCCAGACGGAGCGGCGACAAGCCTCGTTATTGAAGCTTCATCCCCGTACACGGAAACGTGCTTCGATGCAAACTTTAAGTTAAATAGGTATTCTACAGTAAAGTAGGATAAGGGAGCAAACGCACGAGTTATACCACGATTCGAGCACACACGGCCGGAGATCTATGGAAAACATACCTTATGCCTTGAACGATAAGTGTCAGAATTTAATATCGCGAATACTCGTACACCTGTCAAAGTTTTCGAAGTAGAGGTTTAGTTCTGTACTGAAAGTCCTCGGGAACGTTTTGTTGGGAAAAACCATTTTCTCTCTCTCTGTCTTCGGTGTTTGGTCTCCTTGTTACAGCTTTAAGACCACTTCGAACTCTCTGCTTCAGGAATTTATCAGATTTTCTTTATTTCATTTTGTATTTCTATTGCTACAGTTATATTTATTTATTTAGTACCACAGCCAGCCCTGGGTGCTACTCGTAGGCGCTGGGTGCTGGGTGCTGGGTGCTGGGTACAAGAGAGATAAAGTAAGGAAGGTGCTAAATGCGATATTTAACAGTTACAAGTAGTTACACGGAAAATAAAATGAAGCATGTATCAAGACAAATACCCTTGAAAAACGTTTATCTTTGTGTGGAACTCTAAATAAATAGTTGAGCTGGCGGAGGGCGCATTATAAGCAACTTGAGCGTTTGAATCCGAAGCGGTTCCATTGAGAGCCTACATCATTGTGGATATACTAAGTTTTGTATCAACTCATTTCTCAATTATTCGTTCGCCAATTATTAGCTCACTCCAGTCTCTTCTCATGATTCACTTAAGGCCACTCTAGATAACTTACTAACCTTCAACAATCTGTTTAATAAGCTACCAAAAGTGGCTGTAATGCAAGTTTGTGTCTCAATAAACTAAGATAGTTCGGAATTTATGTCTTCCAGTTCTACGTGTATCTGCTTTTGTAAGGGTCATATGAAATACGCATGGATCGTTTCAATAACGCTCTGACAGTTAACTTTGAACATCATCTGTCAGGTAAACTAAATACCTTGAATTCGGGCGATTTTATTCGTTTGTACAAGAATAACTTCGCATTTCATTAAAAACAATGGCTTTGTTCAGTGATGAAAGTCATAATGAGATGTATGAGGCCGGAAGGTATAGTCGCATTGATCATTATGTCTAGTGAATGTTCAGACGCTGAATTTAAATGTAGGTTTAAGGAATAATCCAGGGCTTATTTTTTAGATAACACATGTACACCACCGCAATATATAATATACATAAATATATTATATGAAACTGTGAAAGCTGAATATATCTAATGAATATTGCAGTGGATTATCTGCATAAAGAACAATTTAATTAATATTACCTTACGGATATAATAATAAAAAGAAGGGTCATATAAGTATATTCAGTGCACACAAATAAATAATAAAACTATGTCTCGCGGTAAATTGTCTATTTGAATTTTTTTATTTCTAAAGGCTGTCTCTAGAAAATCGCATCAGGAATCAGGAGCACAATGCGGTTCTTGGTCAGCGCCTTCACCCTGATCTCAAAATAAATTATTAATATTAGGCGAGAACGACATAGAAATAAATATTTTGTTCTAGTATTTACCAAACATATTAAATAAAATTGACAATAAAATCAATTATGATATATAAACTCACAAAATCAGCCTTTACCTTTATTCTACTTCTGTACCAAGTTCATCAAGATCGGTACAGTAGTTTATGCGTACAAAGGACAGACAGAATTGCTTTGAAATTTATAATCTCAGTAAGATAAATGTAATTGAACTGATAGAAGCAGATAAATGTAACTGAATAATAGACAGTCCTCGAGGACGCTGAAGTTCTCTCAGTTTCAGTTGGAGAGATCTCTTCCCAGCAAAGTTACTTGGACACTCTATTCTAGTCTGATCGATTCTATTGAGAGCGCTTTCGTTCTGTGAAGTGTTTTTAATACAGCCTATACAATGTGCGCAGCATAAACTATACTATATAATCGTACCCATGCCTTACAAGCTTGGCAAGCGTATACTTGTGGAACCATACCAAAGCACTGGCTACTGCCACTGCGAGCATTCTGGAAACATACCAAAGAACTGGCTACTGCCACTGCGAGCATTCTGGAAACATACCAAAGCACTGGCTACTGCCACTGCGAGCATTCTGGAAACATACCAAAGAACTGGCTACTGCCACTGCGAACATTCTGGAAACTTACCGAAGTACTGGCTACTGCCACTGCGAGCATTCTGGAAACATACCAAAGAACTGGCTACTGCCACTGCGAACATTCTGGAAAAATACCAAAGAACTGGCTACTGCCACTGCGAGCATTCTGGAAACTTACCGAAGTACTGGCTACTGCTACTGAGAACATTCTGCAAACATACAAAAGCACTGGCTACTGCTACTGAGAACATTCTGCAAACATACAAAAGCACTGGCTACTACCATGGCTACCGTCAGTGCTGACAGTCACTGAACTATCGTTCTATTTATAATATGCATTTTAGTTACTTTTGTTTGTTTGTGCATGATTTATTGGAGACCTAAAAGCTTTACATTAAACTGTAACGATTGCGGTGTCCTACTGCACGACAGCTGGCTTCATTTATACTCGAACAAAAGGGTTTCTTACCCTTCGCCTTGGACTATGACCTAAATTATAAATCAATACTAGAATTTTAATATATTGACAAAGTTTTGCGGATTTTTTAAATTGTCAAAATCACGAGTACGTAGGTACCTCCCTGGGTATGGCTTCCTTAGAAATATAACAATGCATCCAGTGCATTAGAAGAAACTAGAATTCTAAAAAAAATTTTGTGGACACACTGACAAGCATTCAATTTCATTCTATAAGGTTTTCTAATAAAACTTTGATAAACCCAGCAATAACTTTATACCTATTATAAAAGCTCTTGAATAATATAAAACGAAATTCTTAAAAAGTATCACAATCCAACCTTTATATAAGAGGTAAGTGTAAGTTTTGGATGCAGTTGTCCGGCAGGGAGGAGGCGGCACACCGGCAACTCCCCGAACAGCTTAGCATAACAGTTGCTTCGGTAGTGTTCAGTGAATTAATGTTAACACTTCGCAATAGCTGCTAGCTGCCAGCTCGAGCCGGGCGCGGCGACGCCAGGGAATTCACATCTGCTAATGGAGTTATAAGCTGCTGCTCGGAGTGAACTTCATGCTCTTTATAATTTTTGATTGCGAGCGATAGCACGGAGTTAAAATATAAAAATAACTTATCGATGTCAAACATATCATTCTTAATATCGTATATCTTGATATGAATAATTTTATACTATCGAAACGTAATATTAAGGAATTTATAACGTATTAAGGAACGTAATATTTTGAATAATTAAGGAATATTGTTGACAAATCTGCTTGAAGAAGCTATTTGTGTCATGTAACCTTATTTAGGTTAAAAATATAATTTTAGTGTCGATAATGGCGCGGAGGTAACGAAAAGCAAACGACAAGAGGGACCCAATCGAGTTGACCTTAATGAAACAGTGAACAGCTAACACGTGTTTTTCTTCCCTCTTATAAACGTTTAGGAAACAGCATAACATAGATTTTTTATAAGATGATACTAAAATATCCAAATTAAATAATAAAGGCTTTGAAAGGAAACTGAAGAGGAACGACTTACTGATAATAAGGAGCAATACACAAATAGAATTAACGATTTAAAAAAAATATTGTTAATAAACAGTTAACTTGGGGCTAGTTAATTCGGGGCTGCCGGCATCTCTTACCTGATTTTTTAGTAAAATATAGAGCCATTTAGAAGGCTACGAGTGTGTGGTGATCGGCGCGGGAGAGGCTGCGTCTAACACGTTACAATGATGATGTCGCTGCAACCTCGAGGGATGGTATTGGAGCGTTTAAATAAGCTTCAAATGCAGTAGAAAAACTAATTTATGTCAGCGTCAGCAAAAAATAGTTAGTAGCCGTCAGATTAGAGGCGGGAACCGGTCGAGGCGGCGACGACCATTCAATTGCTGCGAGATTTAAAAATTTCAGCAACTAGTTAGTACGGGAATTGAATTTGCACCTTGGCTCTAGAATAATCTCAAGATGCTTTCGTTCGCTGGAATAATTTATATTGTCTTTCCGTGTGTCGCTCTGTCCTGATGTTATGAAAACACTTGAACTCAATATAAAGTTTGCGAGGCAGCTGATCTACGCCTCCTTCTCGAGGAGACTTTCCAATTACCGTTTTAATCGTCTCGTTCACTTTCTCTCGAACGTTCGAGACGCTTTAACTCACATCGTTCGATTTCACGTGTAAATTCGTTTTAAGTGTGTACTGTATGGACGTCAACATCAGTGTAATGGTGATGTTGGTAAACCTGCATCACATTATATCTTGATTATTAATATACTAATGATTTATTTGTACAAATTGGGACAGTAAAATTTGTTCCCCGAATTCAGAAAGTGTATTTCAAGGTGACTATTGGTTTAAGTACACACAACTTAAAATATGCGTACATTTTAAAGCAAGACTGGAACAATTCTAATATTTCAAGTTATTTTTCCTCGGCAATCCCAGTCGACGAGAACTTTGTTCGGAAGTTCTCAATTGAATTTACGTGACGATGAGTTTACCATTGTTTCGAGGAATGAATTTCCAATTGAGCTGGTCCTTACCGTACCGTACCGTTGGAACGCTAGACAAACACTCGGAACAATTTTACCCACGTGCTGCCCCGCTCCCGGGGCCGCCACTTGGCCGCCACCGGGCCTCCAGCGGGCCTCCACCGGGCCACCTCGAACACGACTAAAATATTTGCCAAATCAATTTAATATTCCCAAGACGAATTGCGAAGGTTCTTCTATAAATATTATAAATGTATAAAGTTCATTGCTGTTCTGTTCGATTTGCAAGCGATTACTTTTGTTAGTTATTATTATTATATTTGATATTTAGAATATTTTGTTACCTGGCGTCAGGTTCATGACGCACTCATCGTCAATCGCACTTTAGTTTGAAGCCATCCTTCGCTACATACTCGTAGTAGTGCTTTTGTACATTAAAAATAAAAAACATGTCGTGGCTGACGATATTGAAGAATCGAGAGAATGCTCTCTTGAACTTAGTGTTAATCGACAAATGAATGAACATTAACAGGGTGATGAGCGTGTCCGTGTGTGTCTGTGTGTCTGTGTGTCTCGCCCGCACCGACATCGTTCATGCACTAATACCCAACCAACGTGTAGCGCAGGTGAGGCGGTCGACGCGGCTACTTACTACAATATACATACTTGGTACACGTAGAAACACGACAGATTCAATTATATATGAGTTTAAGCTCAGTTATTAATACTTTAAAATGTTTTATATATAATAATACTTTTGGCGTCATGGGAGGGGTGGGCTTTCTTATACTTTGTTAATAAAAGGCCTTGTAGCCATGTTGACAGTGTCCTTACCGAAGTGCGGGGACCCCGGCTTGTTTCCCGAACGGGTAAGTTCCAGAAAGCTAAAAAAATATGGAAAATCGTTACTTTAGTATTTAAAATGGAAATACAAAATTGTTTTCTATTTGTTACGTCTATGGGCCCTCATAAGCATTACACGATGTACTAGATATTATAAAAACTATTTCAAATAAAATACTAAATACGTTTTAAAAAAAGTACTTAATATGTAAATAAAGATAGGTACTTTTAATTTTGTATTTGTAATAAAAATACATGTATTTATTTGAAATATCAACTGTGGTTGTTGTGTATGCTGCCAAGGTACATTCGATCGTAGCACGAGGATACGAGTGTAGCAACACAACCAATCATCCGAGCGAACGTTTGATCGACATAACTATATGTACTATATGTACATACATATATAACGGTGATGATATTAATAGGGCCAGGAAAGTTTACCCCGGTTGTACAATAATCCTCTCAATCCGTCAGTTTTAAGGATAATCTATATCCTAGGATAATCAATATCCTTAAAACTGTATACAACGTAGGACAATTGTAAAGTACATTTTCAATGTAAGTTGCGTGAAATGGTACTGGGCGGCGCGCGGGCCGCTCCGCTCCCACTGGCCGCAGCAGGTAACTAAATGTTTACTTTGTCTATTTCCATCCCTCAGCCTTGTTCTATCCTGTTTTTATCTCAATTTGAATATTCTGTGTCTCGTGCTGACGACAGCCGCCATCCTTTGTTTCTTGTTGGACAAGTTTGAAATCGTGGGAAACGTCATACAATACAGTAAATGTTATTTTTATGATAATCTTTTTAACACGTGGAAATATACAGCGAAATCATTACCATGGCTGTAGTTGTGGTTTTTGGAGTGTGCGCAGGTATTACCCGACTTAATTCCCCCCACCCCTTTCCACCATCGTAAGACACGACGCACCGCGGTTATCCGTCCTTTTTATGGCGTACCGCGAAGGATTGGAATAAGTTTTCGGCGTCTGTGTTTCCATTCAAGTATAATGTAGATGTCTTCAAAACAACAGAGAATAGGCTTCTTATAAGTTAATGAGCTTTACCATCTAAGACGACATCGCCATTTACATCAGGTGGGGTTGTAGTCAAACATTAGGTAACTTATAATAGGAAAAAAGGTAGTGTTATGAAACACTAGGGTTCGGCCGCGGCTTCGTTGAACCGGCCCACTGCACAGCACAGCACGGGTCACGCCCATTTTAACAGATTGCTGCCGTCCTAATGATGAATAGGGAAACACATAATGTAATAAATATTGAAAGCAAGCCCCGCGCGACCATCAACGCACTGACACCCACAGGCAGACACTTGGAATATTTAGTTATATATTCACTATAAAAATATATTAAAATAAAATAAATACTTAAGACTGGTTTTCATACAACATAAGTATATAAATTTTATGTCGTTCTTATAGATTGCCAGAAACTGCCCTCGGGTCGCTTCGGTAGAAGAGTAGTCCAGTGGCTTCAGAGAGACATACTAATTTTAACCTATTATCCCAAACAAACAAAACAGTTTTCTGGGATAAAACATATCCTTTTACCATTCTTGGGTTTTAAACTACGATTATGTCAAATTTCATCTAAATGTGTCCAGTGGTTTTTGCGTGAAGCTCGAACAGACGGACCGACAATAAGCCCAAAAAATATTTTTTGGTCTCTATATCGATAACGAAGCCTCCCTGCATACAAAATTTTCAAAAAATACTGAATGTACAGAATTGACCCCGTCACAGTATTATTATTGGTATAGATGATGCGGAGCCACGAGCCATGCCAGCACGAGTCTGACTCGCACTTGTCGCGTTCTATTTGACGTAAACCACAATGTCGACGACGTCAGTGGTACGACATTTAGCGACAATTGAGTAGTGGCCTCCTGCGCTCCCGTGCAGCAGCACTTGCTGTTCATGCAGCTCGCGGGTACTAGTAACACCAATATTTCAGGTTCATTCAATTCGAATAATAATATGTTGTTAATTGTCTGACTACAGAAACTGCGTCCATTTATAATAAATATAATAAGGTTTATCAAAAATATATAACAACAAAAGCTTTAATAATTATAGATCCATAATACAAAAAAACTTGTCTGGAGCCAATCCCGAACGTAGTATCGGGTCATCGTAGTGTAAGGGGAAGTGGGTCCAATTAAGCTCGCAAGATTTAACCCGTACCAAACAATATACTAACATACTAATATACAAACGTACACTGCAAGTTAAATAAAAGCTTGTAAAAAGAAGTGTGTTAAGTGTTATCACACAAACATCCGTAAAAAACAATTTTTCCTTTGCATATTATATAACATGTTTATTATATGTACTCGTATGTGTATGTATCGATGATTCCGTCAAGGTCGGCAACAGCCGGCACCGCGCCGGGATCGGCCGGGATGCGGCGCACTTGAGAGAGCTTTCACTTTGAAGCACCGAATATCACTTAGGAGGATCCTCCAGCTTTTAAAATACATTTCCAAAGCGAGACTCATGTCAGGGCCCTGTTGTACTGCGCCGGCTCAACTATGAACAATAGAACGATCTAGAGATGTGTGGCCAAATATTAGTATTATTATAAATAAGAAAATGTGTGAGGATTGATGGATGGATGTTTGTTATTCGCACACGCAACAACTGCTGAGCCAAGCTGGATTCAATGTGTTACACTGATGGCCAATAGTTATCACTGACATGTAAGTTGCCTTTTATCAACGTACCTACCACGCGAGCGAAGTCGCGGGCAGTAGGTAGTGATTATTACATTAACGCACTTGTAACACTTATTGTAAATCTGATGACTGTTCGGTATTGTCTGTCGATGCATTGCACGTTATCATTGGATTGTCTACTGTATACCGATTTTTGTTTATTTTTTATAGTGTCACGTAAGGATTAGTCTTGAGTTTTTTCTTACTATTGTTAAACCAGCTTTGTTAAAACAGAATAGTTAATAAATAAATATATAAATATCTTTGGACAGCCCACACACGGCCATCTGACCTCAAACTAAGCCTTACCTTGTGCTATGGTGATCAGGTAACTGATAAACATAGACTTTTAAATACATACTTAAATAATTATATTCATTAAACAACCAGACACGCAGAACAAACATTCCTGCTCATCACAGAAAAGTTTGACCTGGGTGGGAATCGAACCCACGACCTCCGGT
>DWJZ01004246.1:0-15634 GCA_018249125.1 Asbolis capucinus | reverse complement strand
ATGTCTAGGATATTAGATATCATGTCTCGCCCGATGTTATCACATCCTGTGGCCTTTGATTTAATTGACATTATCGTTTTCTTGACTTCCACCTCAGATACAGTCGAAAGTTGAAAACAAGAGGTTTGCAGTGGACCCCTCAAAGCGATAGATGTGAGAGTTTTTGAACGAATTGAGGGATCCAATAAAGACGCTGAAACAAAATGTTTATTCAAATCATCTAGGGATAAGGTTGGTCCTAAATCCACCTTTGGCGACATTCGGACACCTAGAGATTTTAGGAACTTCCACGCTACGGCGGGTGAAGTGTTGGTTAAGTTTTGATGGATATATCGGCGTTTAGCTATTCGTATCATCTGGTTACATCTGTTCCTGGCTTTTTTGAATGACGACCAATTTAATTCTGACCTGTCCTTTTTATATTTCTTGAAAGCACTGTTCCGCCTAGCCATTGCCCTACGTACATCGTCAGTCATCCAAGGGGCAGGGGGACGCTTAAGCCTAACCTCGTGAACCGGAGCGTGCACATCGTACAGACCGGTAACGTGATTGTTGAAAAGGCATATTTTGTCATCGATCGTAGAAGTGTCCACCAACAGCTTCGGAGACCAGGCCAACGCGTCTTTCCTCAGCCTTTCAATATCAATTCTTGAAAAATTGCGTAACTGCAGGATAGTTGGGCTAAATTTAGGAGGTTTCAATTGGTATGAGTATATTATTGGCACAACTGGAGTTGGCAAGGAAATTACGTATTCTCGAAAAATATGAGGATAATTTGAACATTCATTGACACCGTGTCTCATTATTATTCGCATATAAGATTGAGGAGGAAACTTGATTAGATTAAAAGTTTAATACGATATGTTATATTAGGTGATAATTATAAAGAAATATTTGCTTGAGCACATAATTAGTACATGAGTTTGATGTATAGCCATAATTAGTCCTATCGCATATATTATAAAGTACTCTGTGGTGCCATCTGAACAGAGTAGCGAAATAACTCATTTACAGTTCCTTGCTTCCAAGACCACACACCGTAGGTTGAAGAAATAGTTCAATTTGACTTTTGAAAACTTGGCCATGTTTCAATATACACTGGGAACACTGTTCAGTGACCTTACTAGAGAGTAATTCGTGCTGAAAAAAGCGTCCAAATATGTGACAGATTGTTTCTCTTGATAATAATGATCATTATTCAATTGTCATTAATTATGAAATTATGGTACTTACAATGTGAAATCACTATTAAATTCAAAACGAATATAACTAAGAAAATTTAAAACTGCTCCAAAAACATGAATGACAATTTGACAAGATATTGGTTTGTGTTCCGTTTTAAACAGTAACCAAGGAACACAACAAACACAAAAGGTATAAGAACGGCTTCGCAATGTACTAACGCCACAACCAACAGTGCTCCAGTGTATATCGGAACGCCTTCCTTGCAAAACCAAATTTAAATAAATATCCTTGTATTTGAGTATTAAAATGTTTGTGACAGGTTGCATGTTACCGGTTACAAAGGTGCTCATTTCGTTCAGCGGTCAGCGGCCCACTCGGACTAGTCACGCCTGCGCACAACACTACTCTTGGAACTATGGGAAACTTTGAACACGCCGCTAAAATCGTACTGGATTTTTCTGATCGTTTTTGAAAAACGCATTCTAACAGATTAAAATTAAAAAATATATATTTTTTTGGTTCTATGCTATTCCTTAATAAAAGAATCCAGTGACACAAATAATAAAAAAACCCACCTTTTAACGACAAAATGTTTGTAACATAAGAAATGTCTTAACAAATATTATGAAGAAACAGTGCTGTACGTAATATCTGCTAACTGGCATAGTAAGAGTAATGTAGCCTTAGCCCATTGAATTATACCAGAGGCTTCCACACAAAATAAAGGTTACTTACTAAATTAATTAGTAATACCAGTAGCAGTAATAGTATTAAGTAGTAATACCTATGAGTTTATATGAAAACTTTTGAATGTCTCATTTTATCCAGAAATTTAATTATTGCTGGTCCTTGAGACGAATGTCTTTTACGTTATCGTTCACGCTTCAAAAATGTATGGGAACAACATTTCGCGGAAAGACTAACGCCATTTTGTACCCAAAACGTCATTCCCATACATTTTTGATCTAGCGTTTGGCGGGAACGCTAGGAGAAATTTGTCTAGAGGCGCTGTTTATATTGTAAACAAGATAAGCTTGTATTTTTATATGAAAATGTTAAACAAATGGATCAAGATATGTTCTGAACATCGAAGTGTTTTTAAAAAGTTTTATAATGTTATTTGTCAGTTATTTGTGTTACAATTATTATTTATTTAATGTAAAGCTTAACGTTTTTGTACTTAATAGCTATTTAGTATGTAAGGGTTTATTAATTCTTATAACCTATCGAATGAACATATGTTTAAAGAGTATTTATTTTGTATGATATGAGTTTAAATTAAAAATTAGAACACTATATTTAAACCACGAAAATGACGTTCTATTTTAAAAAATGTTTTAATTGACTAATCTATATATATATATATATATATAAATCAATGCCACTTGTCGTTGTAATTTTATAACTGAACGGGCTCACCTATCCAAGCCAAATGTTTAGACTTTGTTCGGACTATTTAGTAGACCGTTTATGTGAAGTTTACAAAAAATCGGTAGAGTGGTTCTTCATTTATCATATTATTTGTATTTGTAAACGGGAACTTTACTGTCAAATTTAACCTTTTTTCAGTCCACGCGGGCGAAGTCGCGAGCAAAAGCTAGTACGAATATAAAATGACAATTGTAGGTATGTGGATTTTATTTTTATTTTATTTATGACAATCATAGTAAATACTCACGCAGAATGTGTCGTAGTGAAAAACGAGAGTAATTTCTAATTACATCGACAATTAAAATGAAAACATGATTAATGTAACTGAATGTGAAAAGAATCGAATTGAGAACTCCTTTTATTGAAGTCGGTTAAAAAATCATAATATATCTATCTGTTACAGCCTGTCAAAGAAAGTATTAATAATGGAATGTGATTTTGATAGTCTGTTTCCAACTGAACCGTTCTGAATCTGTTAAATGATTTGTATATTTGTAATTATTAGTAGGGAATTTATCCTGTTCAATTCACAATGTTTTGATTTACTTTTTAATTAATTAATCGCTTAATTTAATTGTTATTATAATACCTATTTAACGATTACCAAGACATGAAATATTGTACTTTGTTGAAGAGAAAATGCTCAATTAACACGGCTTATATGAATTATTATATGAGCAAGCAAAAATTGTATGTCTAATAATGACCAAAGAACATGACGAATTTAAAGTTTGAGACGCTCTAAAATATAATTTGTTAATTCTAATGAGATTCTTATATACGCTGTACCTGTGAACTATGACAAGAATATGCTCACTTTATTGCCACGTCATGACTTGCTATAGGTCCATATTAATAAACCGATAAAATATCCTAACAGGCGCCGCATGTAATATAAAATAAATATTTTTGGACTCACACACCGTCATCTGACCCCAAACTAAGCGTTAGCTTGTACGGTGATCAGACAACTGATAAACATGGATATATATTTTTAAATGCATACTTATATAGATATTTACAGATACACTGAACAAACATTACTGCTCATCACAGTAAAGTTTGAGCAGGGTGGGAATCGAACCCACGACCTTTGGTGTAGCTGTTAGGTTCACTAACCACTAGACCAACTGGCTTGTCAATATATTGATCCC
This sequence comes from Asbolis capucinus, assembly GCA_018249125.1. NCBI lineage: Eukaryota > Metazoa > Arthropoda > Insecta > Lepidoptera > Hesperiidae > Asbolis > Asbolis capucinus. Next base: position 11,864 of record DWJZ01004246.1, on the reverse strand, counting down.
AAAAATAATGTACTGTGATTGGTCGATTCAAAATCCTAAATCAGTTATTGGTCGGTACATCTCGTCCGGTGTTTAGTATAATATTGATTAGAGTAATCTGGAAAAACCAAAATAATTTCGCATTAGGCTTGTCTATTATGTTATGAAGTAAAACAGAACCAGATTTAATCGTTAGAGATTGACTCTTATTTCTATGTGTATTAAAGATGAAATCGCTTTAACAAAATCGACTTCACTATTCATATCGGTTTATTATTACGGGCATAAGTGCTTAACACATATTATTTGTATTTTAAGTATCTCTATTTGTTATAAGGCATAGTTATTGTTAACGACGCTAGTTTAACCTCACTGCATTTTAACTGCTTTTAAGTTAACTATAAGATGCACAAATGTTATTTAAATGGTATTTTGTTATGGTGTTAACTAATGTTTTTGTATTGTGCTAAAATGTTATGGTTTTGCTTCTTGTGATGAAACGAGTCCCAAGTGAAATAAAATATGTGCGGTGTGTTGGGTCATAGAAAATATATTCTGGACAAAAAAAGCAATAAAAAAAGCTTTAAAAAGCATAAATTCGAGATTCCAAAAGTGTAGGATATCCTGTATAGAAATAAACCTATTCCCACATCTTATATATTTTGATTAATTTCAAATAAAGGGTAGATTAATACTTTGGAAGTACCCATTATTTTTATAAGTTTATTGTAACATTTACAAATCCTTGAAAATGTATTGTTAATGAAAGAAGTAATTTAAAACGGCAAATCGTGTAAAACTCGATTGGTGTTTATTGTAGTCGGGTTTTTAGTATTTTTAACGTAATCTCTAGTATGTGAATGGTGCCCGTTGTAGTAACTTATGCGCACGCACTTTCATGTATCTAATACACGCTTCGAAAACAACCTATCAGACACTTCATATATTATTTTTCTACCACAAAACCAAACAAAACTGCGGTGGTAACGCAAAAATAATGCGCTATATTTTTTTGTCTATTGACACACACACACACCCACCGGCACTAGTATTTGAAATATTTCTGTATAAAAATGTGTTGCAGTTAGTATTAAGAACCGAATGTAATTTGTATATGAATTTAAATGTTTAAAAGCTGCACTCAGAGTCGTTATTGATTATTTAAATAGCTCTTTCGTATTGAAAATGTATAGTAGAGTACAGTGTACATCAAGGACAGATTTAAGTAACTATTAACCACTCTAAGTGCAGCAGTTACACTTTATATAGATACATCACAGTAGTTTTTATAAATTATTTACAAGCACAGGTATATTTATATTCTACCCAATATTTTAGTATACACGTTTAAAATTAATATATTTATATGGAATGTATTGTCCGTTTGTTATACCGCCAGTTCACAAGTGTTGTACGAACAAAAGTTGACATAATTGTAATGTAACGTGCCTTGTTCAAACTAATTAATACATTAATATATTCTTTATTTAAGTTTAATATAGACGTTATTTAATGTGCCTTAGCTATTATCTGAAATATTTTTGTGAAAGAGATTTCTATTCATTATATTCAAGATGTTTTTTCAGAACATACCAATAAGGATTTGATAGAAGTGTCATGAAGAGTATTCACCTCCGTAATCGACTTTTAACTGCACTTCAACGACATTAATCCTAAAGTCGTTCGTCACACAACTGTTCCTGTCATATACATAGATTTGAAATTCTATTGAAGCGCAGTTAATATAAGTATAATATAAGCGTAATAAATAAATAATATAAGTGTAACATAAGCGCAGTGAACATAAGTGCAATCGAACGATTTCTGAATTTGAACGACTTTGTAATTGTTTGATAAAATGAGACCTGACCTACTGGCTGGGTTAGAAGATCACGATTAGATTAAAGAGATCCATTGAACCACAAAATTCTATTAATGACACATCTGAATATCCATGTTCCATGATTGAAAGCAAATATCAACCACTATTTTTCTATAATCACTTTTATTAAGTATCTATTCTGTACACAGCATTTGTATCTCTGCAACTTTACTGTTTATAAATGTTTTAGGAATAAACTGTTATTAATATTAAAACTGTTTTATTTATTAATATTTTGTTTGCTTGAATATACACGTCATTAATTACCTATAAATAGTTCTTCATTATCAATACAGCCAGTTCTCTAATTAATCGTATAGTTTACTTTCCTACTAATATACATAGCTTTCAAGAGCTCGTACACATGCAAAAATCCCTGTATGTACATTTAAAATGTTTGAGCATTGTACGTATTTCAAAATATGTTTATATTATTAAGTTATTATTTTATCATCATTCACATGTTGATTTTCTTGAATAAACGCAACAATCGTCACTTTGATCCGTTTTGAATTGGAAGTCAGGAATGAATTAGAAATAAAACAACCAAATGAGTAACATTAATTATAATATATTATTTATATATATTGGAACGGTACATAAAAATATTAAACATTCAAATAATACTAAAGCTTAACACGCTTGATTTCTTCCATTTTGAAGTCAGTTCTGAAATAAAATGAATACAATCTTTATAATATTATTGATATTATCCGAAGCGGTCATAGTCCGATGGTTTGTGACGACCGTAAGTGATTGAGAAAGATATATTTTAGCAAGCGGGGGTGATAGCTAGTGGCGAAAAATTCATAGTTATTTTACAAGCCATTTCAAAGCTAGATATTTTGTGATTTTAAGGCACAATATTATGTAAAATTTGTACTTTTTCGACAAGTTTAGGTTATATTATTGATTCGTTTGCTTCAGAAAGAAACTTCTCTTTTTTCTTTCTCTTCCCTGCGAGTACTTCCAGGCAAAGTAACGCGTCGCCAGTCTGGTGTCGTTAATCTATTCGGGCGGCGGTGATCATTTACCATCAGATAACCGTTCTGCTCATTTGCCTGCTTATCATATAAAAAGAACATCAGGATTCTCGGTGGGACAATAGCCGCTCCCTGGTCCTGAAGGTACCTGCGCGCGAGGATCTCCCGTGCCTCATGTGGCGCGAGGCGTGGCGCGGGCTGCAGCGCTTCGCGCGCGTGCGCCGGGCGCTCGAGTGCGAGCAGCGCCGCGGCCTGCGTCAGCCGCGCGCATCGCTCGCGTGCGCTGCTCGCGCCGCCGCCGCACCACGCCGCCAGTCGCCGCGACAGACGCTCCACCGACAGACCGCCCTCCTGGAGAACGATACCACTATATATTGTTGACTGTTTATATTCTGTATCGGATTAGGATCTCGTCAGACAGACCGACAGGACAACAGAGTGCATTTTGAGAGTATTTAAAGAGTTTAGAGATATTAAAATAAGGTTTATTATTTCATTCCTCTTATATATAATAATGGCTTTATAATAGTGTTCAGATTTCAATGAAGCTTTATGACAGACGTCATTTGTAAAGTTATGTGGAGATTGGTATACCCTGGTGTAGTGGTTCCGCAGGATGTTGGCGAGCGCGCGCGCGGCCAGGTCGGCCAACACGGCCCCCAGGAGCTGGTCGGCGGCACGCGGCAGCTGCGCGTGCGCTTGCTCCGCCAGTGCATCCAGCGCCGCCGTCAGCGCGCTCGCCTCCTCGTCCACCTCATCTGTAAAGCCACATAAATTTACAAAAACAGTCATTCTTATGTCGAAGTGAAATGGAATTAACGTTTTATTTTTTTATCATAATAAGATCTTGACGCTAAATGGTGACGTAGACTGAGATGGTAAAGTTAACTAACTTAGTACATTAGTACAAGGCTATTCGCTCTTGAAATGAAGATATTTCATTATTTAGGTTATAAAATTATATTGCTTACGGGATTATTTTAAGTATTATCGGGAAGACGAATTATTAAGATATAGCGAGCGGTGTCAATAGGATTATGGGTGTCCGCCAGTGGCAAACATTGAACACTTACGTTCTTTACGTGAAGCCGTCGGGGCCGCTTGTTACCATTAGCTGATTGGCATTAAGCCATGTTTGAGGTCTTCGGGCGACATAAAGCTTTATGACATTTGGATTGGCCACAAAACCATTGGTAGTGTGGCGACGTATGTTCTAGATTTTCTCACTATGAGGAGAGACCCGTGAGCAGTGGTGAGCCATCACTGGGTTGAAGGCAAAAGTTACCCATGTCAGTGTCGGGGTCGGCCATGACATCAGCCCAGAGCGCAGCGCGCGGCAGCAGCGCGGCGCGCACGGCCTGCAGCGCGAGGTCCTGCGCGGCGCGGAAGGCAGCGGCGGCGGCGGCCAGCTGCGCGGCGCACGAGCGCACCTTGCCCCGCTCCCCCTCCCCGCGACACAGCGCCGCGCCCTCCGCGCCCGTCACCGCCTCCGCCGCCAGCTGCTCAGACCACTCCGCGCCGCACTCCGCCTCGTTTATGTGCGCCTGGTAGTCACAACGGAGCGGTTACTCATTCTGACTCTTGATTTCACACTCAGAATCCTTAAATGTTACTTAAAAAGCGCTTTAGTACTTATATGCGCCTGGTAGTTGTAAGTGTTGTGCTTTAATTGATTCTGACTCCTGCAATGTGACACAAGGTAGACAAATTGCGCTAAAAGTCTTGAAGTAATAATTACGTAAATCACACCTTACATTTACACAAATTAATTTATGTGGTCATTCATATAAATTCAATAAGTCAAAACTACTGACCAGATAAGCAGCACTAGCAGCGAGTGCGTCAGCGGGTGGCGGCGGGTCGCGCACGTGCGGGGGCGGCGGCAGCGCGAGCGGCGCGTGCGGCGGGGCCGACAGCGTGCGGCGTAGCGCGCCCGCCACGCGCTCCAGCTGCGCGCCGCACTCGTTCAGCGCCGCGCACGCACCGTCGGCGCTGCCAGTCGATATACCACGCCTGCACCACAACCACAAACATAGATAAACTACGCGTTTATTTAATATTTTTTTTAACAAAATTTAGATACTGATAGTATATAGTCTATATATGTAGCCTTCAATCTCATGTTACTTAGTGTACACCCTACCATTTTTGACTCCTTACAGATTACTATCCAAAGGTTGCCTGGTAGAGATCGCTGTTTAACGATTAGGCCGCCTTATGTGTATGTCCAACTCTTTGTTCCTTATATTCTTACCCATACTGTGTACATAATAAACAATATTTGTATTGTTTACTGGTATATGGCAGTGGCCATACAATTGTCAGATTGGAGAAGATTGGAGGAGGCCTTTGCTATCTGACAATCGGTCATGGACACACAAAAATGGAACAAAAGATTACTATATAAGTATAACAAAGAAATACTGCCGTTTCCGATTAAAAACTTAATATTAATAAAAAAAGGCGATAAGTATTCACACACTTCTTTAGGCTTTATCAAAGAATCCATTTAAATATATTTATTTTTTTATATACATTGTTAGTAAATTTATAACTCAAGTAGGGACATTGTATTGTAAAATGTTGACTTTCGTTAAGTGAGCTTTTGGTTTCTAAGATGAAATAAACGGTTTTCATTTTATTTTACATTATCTATGTAGCTTGGATGCCACCTATATACATGCTTACTAATTTATTCCCGGGACATTAACAATTTATTCAGTTATTTATAACAAACTCAATACAACACTACGCTAGATCCCGGTATGTGTACACAACGACGCGAAATAGTGAATTGAATAAATAAATAATAAATATTGGAAATTACGAAAGGGATACCATGCTTTGAAACAGATGTGTTTTGGCCCTAAATGGGTACACTATTGTTTTAAATCCCTTTTTAGATACCGCCTAATTCATATTTAAACAAAAGGTAATGTTAAGTATTGCAGGTGTTGCGCACCTGCAAAACACAAGGGGTGCTCCAAACTTTTGGCCAAGGCGTATAGTCATGTATAATCATTGCAAAGCTAGAATTCGACCAACAAATGCATATTTATAGAGAAATTGTCTAGTATAAATAAATATTTAAGCAATCAAAATGATAAACAATAAGTATTTATGGTGATCAGACGACTGATAAACATACCTATATGTATATATGTTTTCAAACACATACTTATACAGATATTTTTTACACCCAGACACATAGAACACACACTCCTCTTCATTACAGAAAAAAATAACCTGCTTGGAATCGAACCCTCAGTGTAGCGGTCAGGTTCACTACCCACTAGACCATTAGGGCTGTCAATTGCAATAAAATACAATTAATTAATAATAAAATATGACTTTAATATGCTATTGCATTAATTTAAAATCACTAAAAACTTAAAGCAAAGAAATAAATGCGAAAAAAAAATTAATTATAGAGTCTAGATAGTTACCAAAATACCTTAGTACCACAGACAATCAAAATGGAAGCGCGGGAGAAACAGAGCGCGACGGGTGGCAATTACTCTGTGGTTTCTGCCAACGTGATGTCAAGACTGGCCTATATTGCCAATTTAGACCATAGCCTACACAGAAGGTCCATTTTGATGATATTGAAGTTACAGGACAAAGGTCCTAGCTCTATAGTATCCGTCCGTAGTGTTGAACCTAGAATGTTAAAGAACTTAAAAATCAATTTAGGTACTGTGACGATCTCAATATCGTGGTCATATCTTAAAATTTATCACTATACGATGTTTTTGACTTATTCATTAAATTGTTCTATTTTATATAGAAAATATAATTTCAATTTTCATTATTGAAATCGAACTGAAGTCGTTAGATCCCCGAACCGAAAGCGAGAAAAACAAAACCATTTATACTTTGACAAATACCGCTAAAAGAAAAACAATATCCTAATTTCAAAACGTAGCCGTTACAGAACCCAGTACATGCCAATCTTTAGACTGTCAGTTTGTCATAATTGATATAATTATATCGTTAAACTATATCGTTAAACACATAACGATATAATTATAACGTTAAACGTCCTACGATTGTTCCTCAGATCTGAACAATTACCTACCTATTTGACGTATGACATATATTAAAAAATAGGTTTATATCTAAAAATATATTAATTATATGCTAAATTATTTCATGATTTTTTATTATTTATATATCGTGTATATGTTTGCACCATTATTTAGATTTTTATTCATAATTTTTACTCCATTTAAATACGTATTTTGCCAGTTCTTTGACACATAATACGTTCTGTCAACGACAGACATTCAAATACTAAATAATAACTGTGTCAATAAGTATAGTTTGGCGGGAGCGATTTTAGGACGCTCTTGTTATGTAGTTATAATATAATTAACTGTAATGCTGCCAACTTATGACTATTGTCAAACTTATCAGAATTTTACTTACACGTTATTAAAGTTTGGTAGTGGCCGAAAGGACCTTAGATGTAGTTCACCGAATAATTCGATACGGACCGACCCACCGAAACTATTCAATCGTGAAAGCGAATTAGATTCCCAATATCCAGATAAGTACGAGTATATTGTCGGAGATAACAATTGATAGAAATGGCAAGTGATTTATCGTCAGTCTTAGTAAGAAGTATATAAAATAAATAAGCATTATTTAAATATTAAAAAATACAAGGTTTATTTAAAGAATATCGAGCCTTATGCAAAGAAACATTAAACGTAATAACTGTATTGAAGCCATTGAGGATTTCCCTTGTCTGGAACCAATCCCAAATATCAGGTCACAGTCATCATAAAAATGCATTGTCATCAGGGCGGAAACTGTACAAAAGTGGGTCTTTTTAAGTGTACAAGATTTGACCCGAACAGATCAAACAAGCTAATATACAAACACACACTGCAAGTTTATTTAATTTGTAAGACATATATGTATGTACATATAAACACACGCTGCTCGAAACACTAGGATTCTTTTGTCGCGGTTGACAACGCATACAGCTTTAGGCTGCAATCAAATATTACAACAAATACTTCCTTGCTTATAATATCTGACAGACAGGATTCCTATCAACTAGGCTAGCTGTTACCGATTCAATACCCAGCTGGGGCAGCAATGATGTTGCAAACTGATTTTTTTTCCCGCCTGGCACAGACATCAGCGTGACAGGCAAAGAGTTATTATAAACATATGTAGATATGACACGTCCATACATTCTCCCAATCAGTTTTAGCCACTTTAGGAGGCCATCTTGTAAAACTTACGACAAACGTTATATAATTTTTACATAATATGATTACACTTTTGGATGATACGTATGACATATGACAAAATAAAAATTATATTAATAAGAACTAATTCACACAATGTAGTCATTTCTTAAAAATATTTGTTCTGTGGCTATAAAGTTAGACGCAAACTGCAAATCCTCTGGTTCTCCCTAGAAACGTTCATTTGCATCGGGCTAACTTTTTTCACGGTAACTTGAACTTTAATTAAAAATACAATTACCTAGAATAAAGTGCACACGTCTAGGCGTATAAATACACCTGCTATCAACATTATTTATCGTCGCTGTAATTAAAATTAAAGGTATTTTTCATAAGTGGGTATCAAGCCTAAAGTGTACAGTTGCTCTCCTAAAGTGTTTATAATAAAGAACAGATGAAATTTTCAATAATTCCCAAAAATACAGATATTTTTTGGGGTTACGTAGAATATTCGGAAACCTTAAAGTATCATCTGTTCGTTCTTCTATACAATAGGAAAGACCTTTAGCTACAGAAAGCTAAAGTTTGACATCATTACACATACACGTTCAGCTCGGAATGATACAGGTACAATAAAATGTAAAAAAACATTTCAATATAAAAAATATTTTATAATTGAAAAATTACTTTATAAGCGGTGATAGCCTAGTGTTTAAGAAATCGGCCTCCTACTCGGGGGTCCGGGTTCGAATCCCAGGGCGCGAACTTCTGCCTTTTTTGAGCTATGTGCGTTTTAAGCATTTAAATGTCACTCGCTATAACGGTGAATGAAAACATCGTGAGAAAACCTGTATGCCGGGGGGTTAGCAAAACTCAAAGGTTTGTGAAGTCTGCCAACCCGCCAAATGAGGATTTGAATTCTGCACTTTATGGGTTGAGATGATGATATCTCTATTGCTTATTTCATAAGACTACAGACTTATATGAAATAATGAATCTTTATTACCAAACTAAAAGTCTTAGTCTAAAGTAAAAAAATTCCTTCGCAAGCGATTATACTTTTCTCGACAGACAGTGTAGCTAGGTGGTCCTAAGAGCCGTTTTATCTATCACGGGCAGCCGTCGCTAATCTCAGGAGGATGCGATGAATGAAGCAGATCGACGCCATAAGCCTGTATCGAACGGACGTACGTTGATATATAATATACTTTACTTTACTTTAAAAACTAATAGCATCCCGCGTTGTTCGGCGAGAGACTTAAAGTAAAAGACAAAGTTTCAATAGGTGCCGAGGGTAATGAGGATTATAATTGTATTTGCCGGTCATATTCTACAGGATACATTTTGGAGAGTGTGTGCCGGGATTGCACGATTTAATTCTCCCATCATCGCACAAGCCGTCGCACGGCGAATATCCATCCCTTCGTAGTAGATTTACCACCAGTACGGACGTCTCGCTTTGCGTCTTCTTTTATCATGCGTACCGCGAAGGACTGGAATAAGCTACCCGCGTCAGTGTTGCAGTTCGATTAAATATTAATATCAAGAGTCAATTAGGCTTTTGCTAAATTTGCGCGCTTTACCACCTGTCTACCATCAAGTGGAATGGTGTTCAAGCAATAATTTATTGAATATAAAAAGTAGCCTCGTTGATAGTGGTTTCGAAGCGAGATGTCCCTGGTTAAATCCACAAAATCCTACATCATGCCATCACAGTTTTCGACGTCGCTTTGGCCCCAAGGATGACACCTCGCAGCGATCTGATATTTGAACTCTTTTTTATGTTACAGGTAAACGAACAGACGCGTCACCTTTTTTACCGAGAATAAGTTAATGCTTGACATAGTTTCCACCTGATGGTAAATGGCGATAATGTCCAAGATGATGGGCGTATTAACTAAGTAAATGCCTATTGTACCTGATGTTAAGTGATCACCGTCCATGGAAGAAATGCAAACACGCACGTACGACGTGCATATATACGCACGTGTGAAGAGGAGATAGGAAGAAGGTGATACTGTTGAAGCAACAATGACACCAACGGACCTCAGGCACACCAACAATATATCACTTCGGGATGGGTGAAGAAAGAATTGCTATGAGGATGAATAAAAGACGGGAGAAAGACGTAGAGGAGAGCTGGCTTTCAAACCCCCAGCTGGAACACGATGTGTTTATGGCTGACTCAAGCAAAATGGTTCTACCTCAACCAGACGGACCTCACAAAAAGATAATAATACGAATACATTATCGATTAAGTAAAGTGCAAGTGATTGGATAGATCACGGAATGTAGAGAATTGTCTTTGTCATTCATTGGATAGATATGGCACCAAGCCAAAATCGGGTAAACTGGTACTCTTCTCCAAAGCGTAAATTCAAAACCTATTGGCATAGCCGTGTAATGCTCATATGGAGACAAAGAAGGTGAATGAAATTTGGGCATTACCAAAAAGATTGTCTCAATCCCTCCCGTAAAACAATAAGGGAGGAACAATTTAAACCTATTCCGGCTACGTATACATTTAATATCGTTGTGAAAGCAGGCAATCGTCGGGAAGGGAATATCACGAAGCTAAGAAAGCAGTGGTCTCACCAGCTACTAGACGCGAATGCGATAGAGCGGAATTATTAACAGAGGTTCGCTCGCAGCTGCGCACATGTAGTACCGATATTGATAAAAAGTATTCTATGACACTATCCAGACCAGTGCATAGCAAGGAGGGGCGGCAGGCTCGTGCCGTTATTGGGGTGACACCCAAACGGGTTACTAAACAATGAGCAATGTATCTACAAACATGTAAAAAATTAGCTGAAAAAAAAATATATACACTTGTTGCTTTTTACTTTCATTGGGGTGACACCGTCAACTTCGGCACCAAGGTAGTTACGCCACTGATCCAGACTATAAACTGTCTCCATATAAAAAAAACAACAAACCGTCGCTCAGTAACGATGTGAAAGGTGAATAAACATATAAACATACACACTCACTTATACATTTATTATATTAGTATGGTTTTTTTCGAACAACTTAAATAAGGCTTTCTTTCTTCTTTTACTCCTCCTTCTCATTCTTTTTCTGTCACCCATCCAGAAGAGATAAATTATTGGTGTTCCTGGTGTTCCGTTAATGTAAATATTGGGCCCCGTTCCTTTAACTTTGTACTGCTTCCCTTCATCCTGGTCTTTCTTTCATGGCTAGCAACGCGTAAGCAACTCCCCAGCCTGGTGTTGCTAACGTCCATGATCACCCATGGACATTGATATGTTAGCCACACATGTCTCAATTCCATATATCTACTTATTTATGCTATCATTAGGTGGGGATTGAAAAGAGGGGCTTAAAATCATAATTCAGTTACTTTATCAAATTAATCATCATTTTTAATTTACTTGAAAACTTTGAAACGTAAACTAAACCATATTTGATGGACTAAAACTAAAAAATAACATGTAATCGATATTCTTCGCGTATCGCCCATCCATATCAGTACAACAAGCTAAAACTCAGCAGCTCTCACCTCACTTAAATAGTTGTCATAAAATTCTCGCCAATTTAGATTCGACGCGTCGGGAAGCTCATTCTAGCGAGACGTCCTCGTATAATAACCGTGTAAAACGTGTGTTTTATGGCCTGGAGCCTGGACCGGTCTCTTACATGGGATTTTGTTCTACACACGTGTTTATGGGAGAAGCAATAATAGAAAAAGATTTAAGTTTTATCAGGGAAAAGGTTACGTAAACAAAAGGTTAAAGAGTATTATCTTACCTTTTAATCTCTACCTACATGTTGCTGCTCATTGAATTGTGTTGCATG
>DWJZ01004245.1:0-15636 GCA_018249125.1 Asbolis capucinus | reverse complement strand
ACAACATTTAATTATTGTTTAAACAGCACAGCTGTATGGTAACTTTATTGGGGGTGCCTAATACTTTTGGCCAAGGCCGTATGTTACCATCAAAACAGTCACAGCAAATGCACCGTGATTGATCGATCTATAACTATTTAAAAACCGAATTCTAATAATCTACGTAGATAAATAATATAATGAGAATATTATCAATATAGTGGAATCATTTAAATATTATAAAATTCTACTTACTAAACATACTAAAATACGCATTGTTATGGGTAACTCAAAATCGATGTAGCTCAAATGTAAACAATAGCACACGAAAAACACCAACTTTCGAGTAATAAAAGAATCATCAAAATCGTCACACCCAATAAAAAATTCTTAGGTTCACACAAATAACAGATCAATTGAGTTTGTTAAAATTGCGGTCGGTAATATTACACGGTGTCTAATATAAGGTAATAAGGTTAGTTAGTCTAATGTTTTGTCAGTAAGAGTCCTCGCGGCGTCTAGTACGTTATATTGTAGATATTTGTAAGTTTATAAGCGTGTGTGACGCGAGACCGACGGACTTTGTAGCGGCGTCGCGGCGTCGCGGCGTCGCGGCGCTGCGGGTGAGGGGACATTTATATCGCGGTGTATTTTAAGATCCATCGATGACATTGCACTTTTGTTGTGTTTACGTTTCAATCCTACTAATATTATAAATGCGAAAGTCTGTGAGGATGGATGTTTGTTACTCCTCTACGCAAAAACAACTGAACGGATCTAAATGAAATTTGGCGGGGGGATAGATTATAGACTGATATAACATATAAACTATTTTTTATCAACATGCCACCTTAGTCGAACATTATAGTCGATATTAACTACAGTCCGTTTTTTTCATGTTGCAAATTGTAAACACGAGTGAATAATAAGATCACATTTTTCTTCGTAGCCACTACTACCACGACACCGACGAGTCACACTAATTGCTTCGCACTTATTTCAGGTAAAAAATAAACTTGAACCGCGCTTTGTTTACAATATAAAAACAAAAAACCAATTAAACCTATACATTACTACAGTTCGTTCTTTCATTGACGAAGTTAGTAAACAAATACAGTGTCAAAATAATTACTTGTAAAGACTTTTTTTGAAGTTGATTAAAGCATTTTTTGTTAGTCATTTTTCTCAAGCCTCGCGTATTGTTATATTGTTAATTTGTTACAGCCAGACGATATAATAGTGTCAGTCACGTTATGGTGTTTATAAGAATACCGTGACATTATCATCCGCTGGTGAGTTTACAAGTTGTGTGAAAATGACAATTATTATTTTCCGTATTTGTCACAAATACGTAAAATGATAAAACCGGAAAGTACGCAGTAGTCATTTTATTTACCCCTTACCATAATAGAGTAAATTGTAAACGCTAGTGGCCAAAATTTCACAAATGCTTCCGTGCTTCGGAGGGCACACAAATCCGTCGGTCCCGGTTGTTGTCGTTAGATAGCATTAAGCCATGTCGGAGGCCTTCCGGCAGCATAACAACTTCCGACACATGGGTTGGCCACTAACCCCTCCACCAGTCCGCATTGGAGCAGCGTGGTGGAGCATGTTCTAGGTCTCCGCAGTATGTGAGACACGTGCTCAGTAGTAGGCCGATGATGGGTTGGAGGCATACTAGTCTACATAGGTGACTATGTGATGTCAATTGAAATAACCACTAAAGCGCAAATTCAGCAGTTTCTTTAAAATATAGGCGCATTTATCTATAAATATGTAAGTGTCTGCCCGCGGCTTCACTCGTGAGTAATATAAATAAAAAGTATCTTATGTGTTCTCCAGTTTCGAATCTATCTCTGTGCCAAATTTTATTAAGATCCGTTCAGTAGATTTTGCATTAAAAAGGATTCTCATAAACTTTCGCATTTATAATATTTGTAGGATATAGTAACCCAGAAGAGTGCTGAGTGCCGGAAGGTACCTGCTTGTAGTCAGGACAGGGCGCGGGCGCGGGCGAGGGCGGTCGCTGCGGGTACTTGGAGGCGAGGCGAGCGTTGGCTGCGCAGCCGTGCGCGGCGCCCGCTGCCCCCTCATCCTCGGGGTAGTACAGGTGAACGAAGTCCTCCGTGTCCAGGAATGTGTTGATCAACATGCTCCGACACCGATCATCCAACACGTCACAATGTCACGTCACCTCACCTCACCTCACGTCACGGTAACTCAACGGCTCTCCGAACTGGACACACCACCGTCGCCCGCAGGACACGTTTTGAAACGTTTCATCTTATTCTAAGCACTAATTAGTCAACGATTCAATAAATTAATTACGCTCGGTATAAATATACTATCTATTTTGTATATAACAAAAAGTCACGCACTCCATACACTTGTATAAAATCACATGTTTTGCCGATTCGCACCGCGAATATACTCCACATTTCTTTAACGCCTAAAACAATATGAAAGTGGTCATCTTCACAAACCCAGTACAAGTTCTTCTACAACTACAGCTATCGACGTGTTCGGCATGTATGTATGTAGTGCTGGCGTTACTTCAATATCGCAATGGGTTTATTTAACCGATAAATGATCTTATCACAAGCAATTTGTTGTAATTATATCGGTGGCGTTCTCCTCGAGAGCGTAACGTCACGGCGTCCAAGTACCGGCTAGTACACACGTCCAGCTTGTGTGGGTTATTTCAACGATAAGTAACTACATCAATAATTCCGTCATAAAGTATTGCGTCATATGTATTTCCCCGGCGGTTGGACTAGGGACGTTTGACGTAAAAATGTGGTTCACCAGTTCTACTAAGTGGGATCTACGAAAATTTGTCTATTTCGATAGTGCAGAACACATAATTGTGTCGGCCCAAGTAATCCAAACTTATCAAGCAGATAGGCAGATAGATAGTGCTTATCCACAGAAATAAACACAACAAATTCAATTTTTATGTCAGATTTTTGTGAAAAGTTCTTATTAAAACTAACAAAGAATTTTGAAGCTTTAAGTTTCCAATATTTATGTACTTTTGGATTTTTTTGTATGTAAGGAATTTGGTAGAAATATACCTGCAGACTTGCACCGAAACGTGACTACTAGTAGAACTATCTATGATAAAAAAAGGTTGAGAACATCTGAACCACATGAACTTATCATCTATAGTAAATTGCACTCAAACCGATTGCTTATCATTTGGAAACCTCGAGGTGTTATCTATGATGTGGTCGACTGCTCAGCGGGCGCGCTGGGCCCGTTCTGCTGGGTTCACGCCTAATGCTAGTTCAAAGATGTACGGGAATCACATTTGTTGAATTTTGGGAATCACATGCACCTGCATGGCGTCTGTTTTTCCGCAATATACATATTCCTATACAATTTTGAATAAGCATTTGGCGTGAACGATAACAGAAAAGACATGTCTCTAAAGTCGCATTTCTGTTGTTGGTCGGCACCGCGTGTCTTGCTTACGTACGACAACCTAGCGTCGTTATTGATAACAACCGCTACTCGACTACCGCACTTCACCACCAAGTTAGAATAATCTATGACTTATCTACACTCTATTGCTTACTGCGATTACTACGGTATAGCAGTTGTAACAATTATCGGATTGAAAAGTAATATTATTAATGTAACAATATCAAATACTTATAACAAAATGATCTTGATGATTTTTTTTAGCTTAGTCAACGAAAACAGGACTAAGCCTGTCTTGTCTGGGACGTTTATTTTAATTTAAAAAACGGAACGTCCCACCAAAGTCGGGACGACGGAACGCTCGTACGGATGTACCGGCCCGCGCCGCGGTCTCGATGCGAGCGGACGACCGACGGCCGGTGTTCGTCGGAATGCGGTCACAACTGTCATCGACCATCACCTATCGTCATGTGGCTGCTCTAGTATGTCAGACAATAAACATTTTTTATAATACCACCATCGACCTGACGCTCATCGTATACATTAAAAACTTTATCATACAACAAGATTGTGGTCCGACAGACGGACCTAATACTAAAGGTATTCTCAGCTAATCGATTACACAGTTGATACTCATGTGTTAAAATAAAAATAATATTATTTAGCTGTGATGTGATCGAAGACGAACATAAAAAGAGATTGAAGAGATTTTTATTTTAAATTAAACAGAACCCGTTTAGGATTAAACTGAAAGGTTTATATCAGAAGGTTGCTTTTGGGAATTATGAATTTCTCCCTTAATATATATTTCTTAATCAATCATTAATAATTAATCATTAATATAAAACTATTTTAAGGATGTATTTTAATACATATTTGTATAACACTATGTGGTAAGATAAGCGACCCTAATTATTTCAATATATCCCTGATCACCTTATCTGACGAATGACTAACTAACGATTTGATTGATTGATTGTTACTTGTATTAGTTTGAACCTTTTTGTTTGAAAATCTTATTCTCGTAAATATTTTTTACCAATAAATGTACAATCACAGAGGCTTCGAATTCAAAATTCATTTTCAAGTACTAAAGCGTTTATTATAACCGTGATGGCTTATGCATACATACATTCACTTCATTTAAGAAACTCCTCAATCAAAAGACATTTCACAAAGAATAAGTAGAATGCCGGCGCACGCACACGCCGGCCAGACGGTCTCACATCACATGGCTCAGACAACACCGAACCGCTCCGCCGACCGACCGACAACCAGTTCCAGCGCCCACCGAACTGAACCACGAAATACGTCCTTAGCTCACCGAAATAAGGTTCAACTGTCGATAGAACATGCTATCAGCCAGTTACGGCTTAAGTTTCGGTGACATGTCACGCGATACTACTAGCATGCCTGTAGGCGGTCGGTGTCCGTGCAGATATCTAATACGGGCGACGCACACTATTATCAATGGGTCTCAAGTTGCGGTGTGAATAGCACAAATCGGGACCAGTCGGACCGCCAGCGCCATGCGCCAGTGAAAGGCGCACTAAAACACGCTGTAATGTTAATCCCTTTTAAATAATGATAAGTGTAATCATAAACCTATAGCATGTGTGAGCAACATAACCGAAGAATAAACACTCATCTGTTACATAAACGTACACCATGACTGGAAATTGTTTTAATGCATTGCTATGCGTTCTGTAAAATACCTCGGTAACTACCTATTAATTATGAACTGATTAGTCTCCGCCTGCGGCTTCGCCCGCCTGATATACCAATAAATAGCCCATATGTAATTCCAGAATATAATCTATCTCTGTACCAAATTTCATTTAGATCCGCTCAGTAGTTCTTGCGTATAGGAGTAAAAAACATCCATCTGTCCATTTTTACAAACTTTCGTATTTACGAGACTAAGGATTTGAACGAGGCTAAGCTCGTCATGAATAACTTCGGAACGGCGTCAGTAGGAAATCTATAAACGAAAAACAAATGATTGTCATAAACCCAACACCGTCTTCACTATGTTATTACGTAATACCTCTCTCGGCAATAAACTGTCTTGGTTACTAATAACTACTTCAAGGGTATGCGGTATAAAAACAATGTGAATTGACAAAAACATTAATTGAGGACAACGCGGACCGTCTTTGCATACATTTTTTGTTACGTCACATAAAAATAATAATTGAATGGCAACGGGTCATCTCACACCGAAATAGTGTTTCTTTGTTTATTCGATTTACAAAAAATACAAGTAATATACTCGGTGCAATCTGGATATTTCTTTTTCTTACAAAATCAACGAATTTGTGCGGAAAAATTGCAGATCGAATTTGTACAAAGTATAGCGTTCGCCTGCGGCTTCGCCTGTGTGATTGTTGATAAAAACTAGCCCGTAGCTATCATCCCATAAGGTCATTCTCAACAATACAATCGAGCTTTCAGATCTTATCCGGGTATATGTGTTTTATTTGCATTCATCATCATCATAACCATATCCTAGTTTTATAGTCATTCCAATATGTCCTTGTCTTTCTTCTCCGTATTTTATATTACATATATCCCACACTTCTTCGCCTTTCATACAGTTCATTACATTTCCTTGTTCGTCTTCATCCACTTCTTCCATCCACATTTAAATCCACCACTTTTCTTATCACATGAATCTCCACTCGCCACATCACAAAGGAAAATCGCCCGTAAAAGGAAGTTTGGCATGTATCGCACAGTTTATCAACAGCAATAAATGCTGAATCACTCGCAACAGATCCTTTGTCTGTTAAGACTTTTGTTGGAGCTGATATTTATGTATTAAATATTTATAATTGCATTCGTTTCGCTTCGGAAAAAACGCTTTAATTCAACCTTTTTTTTTTGCTAACACGGTAATGTGATAATACGGATAATGTAACATACAATATCCTTCTTACATACAGGCGAAAGAATTTCTGGTATCAGTCCAGTAGTTTTTAGATTTATCATTACAAACAAACATATTTACGAAACCTTTCTCTGTATAACATTGACGAACAAACAAAATAATCCTTTCTCTGCATAGACAACCGAAAATATGGAAATCGCTAATAACACAAAACGGTTTTAACCATCAGATACATCGGTGCACCAACACCGATGTACGTATTTCTGATTGCCCTACCGATATGTTCATCCCTACAGGTTACAGGATCCAAGTGGTTCAACTATCAACAAACAGTAATCATCACGGCACCAAACAATATTTATTCTAAAAGACAAAAAAATGTTTTGTCATTCGTCAAATATATCTTTTTCTTATAATATAAATCCGCAAATAATGTGACAGGAGGAAAAGATTCTATCAAAGAACATTATTCGGATGTTAATAATAATAATAAAAGGAGTAGAATGGCGAAGTCTGATTGCGACGTATTACTAGTAATACGTTACATCCGGTTATTTCGGTTGAGGAAGGTCGTGGCATCCAATTTCCTCAATGCTTCAAGGCCATCCACTTGCCGTGTTATCGCTACGTGACACATGACGAGGAAAATAATTAAGCACCAAACTCAAAGTTAAATAATTTATTTGGCGGAACTCTTCTATCATCGTTTCTAAAGAGATGACGTGTTAAAAAGAAGAATTGACAAAATCGTCTCCTCACCACATCTTTCGAAAACAGTACTTCACAAACAACCAAGTAGAAATAAAGTTGAGAGGAACTGACTGGATACCATTAACATATCCATAGTGTAATTTATGTATGATTCAGAAACGAACCTAATGAGCTCAAAGTAGATCCTATTACACAGCTCGATCGTTGGTACCATATTACTGTATTTTATAGTTTTGAAACTAAATCGTCAAAGTACCGATCGCGGTATTTAGCGTGAGACATTACAGATACAAGAACCTATCGAATATTCTGATTTCAATGAATTACATAAAAGGTGAACAACCAAAACTCAGGCCGTAAATTGAACAACAAACGCGAAAAATAGCAATTCACACAGGGAATACAACCAAATGTAAATAAACATGCAATAAAAAGTAAAAGGGGTCTATTGAAGGTCGGTCACGATCATGTTTCATCAACGAAGTAGTAGCCCATATCGGTATACCATACCGAATGACTCTGTAGCCTAAAAGTGACCCTGTCTGCGAAGTTAGGGGGTTCTATTCTCGGATGCTAGGAGGAGACACCGGTGCCTTCCCATATGTGCTGGACGGATACCCGGGGCGATTTTATTAGGTAAAGTCCGACATAACCTATATCTTTGCGTTCGGGTATATTTAGAAGATTTCTCCCTCGATAACAAAAAAAAAGATGCTATTTGTGTATAATTTTACTTTTTTTTAATAATTTTCTTTAAAATGTTTTGTTATTAATTTTTAGTTGATATAGGGGCTTCCTATTGTTTACTTTTGACTAACGTTAAGTGAGCTATTGGTTCCTAAAACTAAATAGTTTTTCTTCTAGTTGGGCTATGATTGCGTGGAAAGCATTCCCGTTGCTTACTACTCTTAACAGTTTTATTATTAGTATTATAAATGGATATCCGGTTGGCTGAACCTAATATTTAATTAAATTCGATACTAGTAGCGGATGTCAAGTTCATCCAGGGTCACCCCATCCACCCGCCGACGCGCCGGTCGACGAGGAATCCGCCTAAGCCGATTAATATAAGTTTAATGCCTTCCCGCTGCTGACACGTCGCCGTGTCGCCCCGCACGTCGTATTAGGCCTCATAAAAGATATTTATGTATTAGACAACTTCACATAAATCTATTTTGTCTAACTGGAACGAAGTTATTGTCTACCTATTCCATTTTGATTCGTGAAACGTGAGTACCCGTAAAATAGTAAAATGTACATACAGTACACATCAGTTTTAGTATACATGTATATAATAAACAAGTTAACTTCCATGTTGCCATGTACCCACATCACCGATCGTGTTTTGTTTATTGGATTTATAAATATCTTCGAGATAATGAGCAATGCTAGTAGGCCGAGGCCAGTATTGCGTACGACCTAACTTCTGCTGCCCGCTCGCGGCCTCGCCGACCAAAAACGCTTGTCACGCGTACGTCATTGCACGTATCAATTTTATTAAAGGTTAAATTTAGAACAGCACATCATCCGGAGAACAATTGAAAGGAATGAATGAACGATTCGGCGTGTCAGACTGTCAGTGCACAGTGTAAGGGAGAACGTCTAGTGGTGGTGGAGACGGCCAATAGCGTTGCTCCGCGTGGCTGTCGGCAACAGGCGGCCAGCGGCCAGCACTCAGTCAGCTGCAGAGTGCCGACCCGCCACTCGCTAGCTAGTCATTTCAAGATATCGACGGCCGCGGGACGGCGCTTCACTAGCCCAAGCGGCCATGACCTTCACCTGTATTCGCGCCACTACACTTTTCCAGCTGTAAAAGTTGTGTATTCGCGCTAATGTCGTCACAACACCAATTGACTCGACCTAAAATCGACATTGCAAGGTCTCGCATCTCTTTTACAAGTTTTATTTTTATGAAACCTATATTCGAACAATGTTGTCTGGATGAGATCGCCTGTCTGTTGTCGACACTTATTTAAAGTTGCGTTATATTTATCACCTTTATGTAATTTTCTGGTGTGGAATAATTTTGTATTTTACTTGGCCTGGAGTCTGTAGTAAAATTTGCAAGTTCAGTATGACCTACCTCAACGTGAGCTGAAACGATGTATGATCATGTAAATCGAATAGCAAAGCAATATATTGATGACTCTGATCCAGTCTGATGATGTACCCAGAAGATGACCATACGAACTTTGGAAATAAACGCAATTCTATCGAGTTTGGGGTTGTTAGACAGAACTGGAAACTAGGAATAACAAAGGCGTGTTTTAATTTAGTGGACAACTATAAAATCAAATTTTCTTTTAAACTTTTATCATTGTGAACACTAAACTATTTCAAAACTCTAGAAGGTACTCACAATATTTATAATGTCCATCGATATTTCGATTGCTGAAATATGGTATAAATTATAATAATCGTGAGTACTAGCCAATTTTAAATATACAAATTTAGATTGTGTAAAAATGAATGCCGTTAAAAGCCAGTACATTGTTTACGAGTGAGGCCTCGAGTCTTCTATCACGAGGATTACAAAATGTAGGTATAAAGAACGTTTTAAACATATTAATTGGGCCACACGTTAGATACGATAATATCTATATCTATCGCTCGTAAACGTTATCTTCCGACTGTTAGCACAGTCTTTTGTCCGAAACAATGGTTTCATTTTAAATTCGTCCGCAGTATAAATATTTCGATTGTAATGTCTTGCCCTTCCTCTCTTTTGTTAGAGTTATAAAGTCGAAATACATTGATTCACGCAGGTATTAGAAATACATTTTTGAACGTCAACAACTTTTTGAATCTACCACCGTTTCGGAGGTGTTATATTGAGAAGAAACGGAAGAAACTCCTCAGATCCTATGGGTTTCCAAAGTGATCCACCAGGTGGCCACGAGACACGTGGAGAGTGGACCATGGTCCCGGCTGAACAGCAGTGCAGTATCCACGCAACTGGGTTGAAATATCGGCACCAGAAACATATATCGTGAATACCCGCAACATAACATAATGTACACAGTGAGTTTAAAATTATAAATTCTGGTGTGTTTTATAGAGGGAAAACTATAGTAAATAGGCTTTTATTATTAAATACGATAACAATAATATTGGATTTCTTACCAACCTGAACAAGTCACAGGTGTTCAAATTATACAAAATTCAAACAAAAGAAACATTTAACTTTGTTCTTTGCCCGTCACGACATCTAAACCACGTGACGTGGGAAAGGGTGAGTTGGGAGGGTGGTAACGATTTTCTGAGATCACAGCTGTGACGAGACGAGGAGCAGCCGACTGACATGCGCACTCAACCCGTCTGCCACGTGCGCTGTACGCCACAATATTACAGCATTGGAGTAGCGTGCTGCGCCAAGCTCCACTCCTCCTCAGGTCCTAGGACACTGCCTTTGATGTATAGGGTGCTTTGAATGGATGGTGATAAATGACAATTAATCACCGACTTGGATAAGTATATTTTTATCGCTAGAATAAAGCCGTTTCCCGGGATAAAAATATCCTATAAATTTCCTTGGTAAATGAAATAAAACACAAAAATTATTGTTTAAATTCGAACCAATAATTCATCACTTTAACGCGTTCAAACAAACTAAACTCTTCATCTTTATAATATTGGTATAGATTTGATCTTGGACGTAATAAAACTACACTAACGGTCTACGTGAAACTTGTATTTAAAGTTATCTGTGGTGCTAGTTGTCGGGAGCGCGCAGCGTGCAAGACATGCGCACAGCACCGGTGAGCCACGTGCCGGCCTCCAGTTGCATAAGCTGTCCCACTGCGGCAAGCGACCGGCCACTGGACAACCCTGGACTGCCTGCAGTACCTCCTTGCTCAATGATTATTCTTACTCATATTATAAATGCTAAAGAAACTGTGTCTGTCGGCGTATCTGTTGCTTTTTCACATATCAACTACTGATTTGATTGAAACTGAATTATTCACTGAGTAGGAAAGCGCTAAGAAGTTGTTTAAAAATTTTAATCATAAAGAAATAAAAAGTTTGTAGACATTATGTACAGCTTACAATCCATGTGGAAGTCATACACAAAATAAGAAATGGCGAGAACCAGCCAGCAAGGCAGGCACAACACAATTAGGGAACATGTGCGTATACTTATATATTTGTACTAATTGAGTGTTCATAATTTGTATCGAAAACAAAGCCAATACAATAAATAATTTTAGGACCTGTTAATTAAATTCCTATTAGGTAAGTATCTATAAAGAAAAACCCTTGATCCGGATAAAGAAACAAATAAATGCTAATTGATATGTAAGCGGGAAACTAATTAAATAGGTAGGTTACATTTCGTACATCCAGACATGAATAAAATCTGCAGTCGTATTGTCATTATTACTTTCTAAAGTGAGCAAACAACGAATGTTTGCCGCCATTTTCAAAACTTTCCAAGATGCATTAAACTAAAATCCGTATATTTTTTTAATTATATTTTGCTTAAGAATAGTTTATTATACTCTCTAGGTAGGTTACCCAGGTGCGCTTAATTCTTAATTAACAGAAAACAAATATTGTTTCCATGTCAGAAATGCATATTTT
The DNA here is from genome assembly GCA_018249125.1 of Asbolis capucinus. NCBI lineage: Eukaryota > Metazoa > Arthropoda > Insecta > Lepidoptera > Hesperiidae > Asbolis > Asbolis capucinus. The sequence goes on along the minus strand of DWJZ01004245.1, from coordinate 4,052 downwards.
TCTTTTTTACCTTCCGTTATGAATATTATAATATCGAATATTTTCATCACGACGGATGAGATGTAGGTTCTTTGAAAGAAAAAATGTAAAAGAATCGCCTGAACGAACGACCAACAAAAATAAATCAATTAGTAGGTGTCTTCATCTTCCACAAAAAATAAAAGATTTTTGTAGTTAATCAAAACAAATTCCCATTGGTTAAATAGTCTCATTTAGTTGTTACAAATGGCCTAACGATGCACACGAAAAAGGGAACCAAATTCCTTTCGCGTGATGAAAACAGAACTAGTAAAAGACACAAACAAACCGTTAGCATTAAAAAAATGCCCGCAATATTGCCATTCTGTTTCACACCTATATTTACCTGTTTTTTTTCTTAGTTTTGATTGAACAAATACCTTTTTCCTTATGCCCAGGTTAGAGCCTATTTTATCGTAATTAAATAAGACGCACTTCCTATTCTCAGTGCAATTTCGACTATTCCTATACAAAATTATAGCATCAAGTATAGATAAATAAATAATGCAAAACTACAGCTAACTGTAATATTGTAAGAACGACTAGATTACTGACTTTTTTTTTCAAATTTCTGACCGTAATCAATACCTACTTAGTGACAGATTAGTAACCATTTTATTTCATATTCATTCTGAATGATTTTCATTCTGATTCTGTGAATCAACAATTATCAGTTTGTCGACATTCACTTCACATGTCTACTTTATTTACAGAGCAGGAAACTTGTATTGACATTTCAAAGTAATTTATATTCACGCATAAATGCTAAATCAAAATCTATGGGTAGACAAAATACATGTTGATAAAGGCGACTACATTAGAAAACGTCATATAGAACCACTTGACATTTATATGTACACGGCCACCAGGAAATCCGTGGTGAGTGTCCGACTGTCCGGCAGACCACGACTGGTGATGGCGCTCACTCTGCACGCAGCACATCACAGCTGAATGCAACGTCTCAATCTGCAATATAGCATTGCGCTCGGCTACTACGACGCGGCGTCAGGCGCATATTATGCAAACCGGGCACGAACCAAGGCAAATACTGCAGAACGTAGAATGGAGGCATTCTCTTAATTTATCGTAATCAAGTAAACTTATGTTTTACTTAAAGTGTTATTGCTGTTAAAAAATTATTTAAAATAAACAAACTGGTAGATCTAGTGCCGAGACAGCCTCAGCGAAATAAATTTTATATAAGTAGGTGTAGTAATTGATTAACTAACGTTTCGTGAACCCACTGACCTCGACGTACTTCGAACAAAGCAACCGCAACACAAAATATCGCGCTCAAAAAAAATTTACTGTTGCAAAACCACTCTCGGTTTTATAACAACGTACGTAAAATACCTGAAGTATCTCTTAGTACTCACAACCGTGTCCTAATATCTCCATTGTATTAAGTGGAGTTGTAACTGAGTGCTACATACCTATATCATCAATATATACCATATGATACGGTGATTCAAATGATAAGGTTAATTAGAATCACTTTCTCGTAACCATAAAGAGTAGAGTTGTAGTAATAACCGCCATAATGTAACGTGGACGCCACGAGGACACGAGAACGCCATGCCGTGGAACGCGTACTCGCGGCGCGGTTCGCCCGCGGCTCGCTCGATACTATTCACACAAACCTTCCACTTCATTTTAAAACTATACTCAATGTTTCTTGTATCTGTCGCTTTACCGTAATACGGGAAGTAGTAGATTGTGACGTAATAACAGCCAGCACCATATTACAATTGAGCCATGTGCCAAACACGTCGGCGAGCTCGGTAGGTTTGTCATGCTAGAAATTCCGATGCGGACCTTACGAACTCGATCATTTCCGAGGACACTTCACAATATAAATCCATTTATACTTGTCAGCGACTTCGCAAAACCACAAATACGAGAACTGAAAGTTGACGAGAGCGCGGATGTAATGTATATCCATATTATGAAAAGGATCAGCGATGCCGCATAAAACATGCGACGATTACGCGCGGCAGTTGCGGGTCAACTGGAGGAGTGGAGGCGAGCGGAGGGAGGGGCTCGGTCGGTACGACGCGGCGAGGGGGGCGGCGCGCGGGCGGGGGGCCCGACTGGCGGCGGGCGAGGCGCGACGGGGGAAGCCGCCGACGGTGTCTGACTGCTGAGCTGGCCTAGCTCACTGAAGACTGAACTGAACTAAGTTACGATAGCGTGGCGAGAACGGGCTAGTCCAATACTAGGGCCTACTGTCTGTTTGCACTGGAGAGTTCTACAGCTTTCGATTGTGCAACTTCAGACGACGCGTGCTTTTTGTCAATTCATTACTGCGCACTTTCGTCTTACAAATATTTAATGTTTCGGAAATATACCTGTTTATATTACAAGTAAGAAGCAAGAGACCAGTGCGCCCACATATGTGTATATACAATTTATGTTTACTATAACATAAATGCGAACCTATAGATACTCGGTGCAACTTCAATCCGGAATAAATGTAAACTAGATTGAATTTGCACCGAGTATAGCCAACTTTAGATTACACTGCAAACTAATGTACTTTTATCAAAAAATAAGTCTGTTAGGATTTTTTTTGTCAATAGTAATTCAGAAATAAGTTAACGGGGGTCTCCTATTTGGTAAATTCAGCATAGAGAAAATGTTAACAAAATTGCAATAATATATCACTGAAAAAAGTCATCTAAAGTAGGAAAAAACAAGACATCCCGCTAGAAACTTCACAATGGAATCCGCTCAGAGCAAGAAAAATTTAAAAAAGTTCTACATTTGAAATAATGTGGACTACATTTTGCTAAGGAGCATTGGAATAATTTCGCGGCATGTGGGCGATGCAGCCAACGGGATCGCTCGTGCTCACCCACGCCGTACACCCACCGGGGTCCTTTCCTTCCGACGATGGCACGGAAAGGTTTTCAGAAAATTTGTCAGTTCAATTCATTTTATTGTTCTTCTCAAAGTTTAACATGAAGATGAAGAGGACATCCTTTCTTACGCGGTTTCTCCTTTTATTATTAGAAGCTTTCTGATCATAGATTCAAGTCAAGAATTAATATTCTTTTGCTAAATTAGCGCGCTTTACCACCTAGACCACATCTTACCACCAAGCACAATCGCAGTAGCACACATTTATTGAATATAAAATAATATAGATGACACAGCTTAACATTGCTGAAACTTACGACTCAGTGAAAGTTCATTATATGTATGTCAATCCAATTTTCATCAAAACGACGCATAATGTTTTCAAAACTTGCAGTTGTCTATACACACCAGAGTTTATAGAGAGAGTACCAGATGTGATGATAGCGTGTGAATCATAACATGCGGCAGTCGCAAGGACAGTCCGCTGCAAGTGGTCCGTGCGGCGATGTCGGCGCCGTTAGCTCTTCCGTAAACATGTTGGCGGTAACAATGTTCCGGAATTCGTGGCTCCGGTACTTTGGCTAACATCCGGAAATGATTTAAATTCATGTATAAACCACTTGTGAAGCATCCTGTCTATACGAGAAGATTGGAAACCATCGTGAAGAGAGATAGAAAAAATACATTTTAGTTTACCAATATGAAGTAAAAAAAACAGCTTTAAGTGCGATCTAGGGGTAGAAAGTACTCCTTTTATCAATACGTACTCCACATGGAAAATGATTTCATTGTATACAATAATTATTTGAATGTTTAAAATGTTAAGTTACACTAGGACGGCGTACGGTCACGACCTAAGACCATCGCTTTCCCACGTTCCACACAGCACCTTTATACATGGCAATTTGGAATGCCTATCTGTAATGTCAAACCAGTTCCCAATTTTTCAAAATAGTGATTTGTTTATTAGTTCTTTTAATGCAATATTCCGATTTTTTATGTAGAAATCTTAAAAATTAAAGGTCCACCGACCAACCGATCCCGATACTTGAGTAAACATTTATTTTTATTTACAGTTCACATAAAAATGTAGGCTTCTAAACATACAAGAAATTTATCTTAAGATAATTGCGACAGAATCAAATCATACTAGTTAAAATGGAAAGATATTACAT
>DWJZ01004244.1:0-15639 GCA_018249125.1 Asbolis capucinus | reverse complement strand
AGAATATGTAGCCGTACATTTTGTTAGCAGGCCGTTATAACGGCAGCCTTTGACCGTAGATTAACAAGTGTAAAGGCCTAAACACACAGACCACACGCGGGTAGGCTGAAGCCATGTTTGTGTGCCGTTCACCTCTAATTGTTTTGGAATACTAGTTCATAAATACATTATTAGAGTCTGGGCGTTCGATATTTAAAAATGTTTTAATTAGTTTGTTACATACTTGTTTTCGCCTGCGAATTCGCTCGCATGATGTGTTGATAAGTAGTCTGTGTTTTTTCAGACTATAATCTATTCCCGTGCTAAATTTCATTCAGATTCGTACAGTACTTTTTGCGTGAAAGAGAATCAAACATTAGTCCATCCTGTCCTCACAAACTTTTGCTATAGTTTGACTATGAAATTTTGTTGACTATTTTCTGAAAATATATGTAAATAGCTTTTTTTTAAAGTTCATTGCAACACTTATGTTCTATTTTTAACACTTATTCCTGAAATCTCTATCTCGGAAATGCTTGTCATCAATCTCACTTTATGGGAAGTGCAAATAAAGTTCATTTAGTCTCACATAAATAGATTTTCTTAAAATGAAATATTTAGATAGAATATCTAATAATGAAAATAGGATACTTAAATCTTAATATAGATAAAGAACTGACCTTCCTATTGGGTTATTTACATAAACAGATGATATTTTCAAGGACTCGTTTACCAAAACTTTAGTCGACTCTTTTGAAAAGAAATTCCGAGGATCTTGTGCTAGGCTTAGCAAGATAAACCGTGGTGTTATTTCGAGAGGTTTTTCAAGCGTATTTATTAAGATTTAGTGCATTGTTTTCCCAAATTCCCTGTGGCAGTTGTTGTTACGAAAAATGGTTTCTGGGAATACCTACAGCATTTGCGGGTTGATAAGATCGAGTTACGAATTGTATAAAGAGCTAATAATAGTGTCTAAAGTGAGAGGTATTGCGAAAAGAAAGCTTTTGGCTTTTTAGGGTTGTGTAGGAAATTCAGAACCCTTATAGTTTTTGTAAAGTTTAAATTAACAGGCCTAATTGTAAGCATTGGGCAGTCGTTTGCGCAATCGCGTATTCGTGTACATTGGACCCCCGGTAATCCGGCCCCTATCTAATCCATCACCCCCTGTAATCCGACATGTCTATTACATATCATTTGTTTGTCAGAAATGACTGACGAAGAGATAATAAAAGAGATTTATAGCAATACTACAATAAATCAGGAAGATGAGTACGTAATTACAACTACTCAGCAAGTGTCACTTGCACAAGATGCAATTAACGCTTTTAAACTCGGCTGAAGAGAATGGTATATCCCACAATGAACTTTTGCTTTTAAGAAGAGTGAGGGAAAAAGCTTTTGTCTCCCGTTTCAACTGTCAAACAAAAAAATATGAATATTTTCATGCTTCATAAATTGATTGATTCATATTATGATTTTTATTCATAATTTTTAATTATTTTTTTGTCTTACATACATACAATACCAAATATTTTTTAAAGTAAAAGCGTTTTTTTTGTAATTTCTGTAGCATTAATGATGTTAATTTTACAATATATAAAACCAAAGCACTTTATTGTTTTGTTTAATTTACTAAATTCGACATTTAATTTAAGTTAAGATTTGAAGTTCAAGAGTACGTATGTTTAAATATGTATTTATGTAGAACCTTAACATTCGATCTGTAACTTGTCGGATTACAAGATACTCTTTGTACAAAAATCCGGGCTATAGGGGGTCTTCGACAGTACTCTATAATCCGTCAAATTCGATAGTTCGACGCTGTCTTGCAAAAGATTGTCGTATTAACGGGGTTGCACTGTAATTGAGGGCCTTTTAAAGACAAGCTCTTGGTACTTTTTTAGTTACTATGTTCGGATTAAACTATATATTATGATTAAGTTGGCAATTGTAGCTATGTACGTATTTGGATATAAACATACGTAATATGTTATTTGCATAAAAATATGAGATGAATAATAATATTTCTTTTGTTGTTACAGGTAAACATATTATTGACAATAAGTTGCTGACAACACGTTGCTTGCTACCTTAAGGGTATGTATTAGTGGCTAAAATTATGTTTCAGTTCGACGTTAATATAAACACTGTTTTTCTAACTTTATTATCGTAGATATAAGAGTAAATCTTTGTATTCAAGTACTAGATGTGGTGCTGACTGTGGGAAGGGGGTGAGGGGGAGTTAATGACGTTTTGCGTGGACATAGTCCCGGGAAGAAGCTAGTGATAAATCAGCCTAAAAGCTCGCGAGGCATAGCTGGTTGTGTCCGGTTTTACCTTCGTGCATTTGAGAAAAAATAACCGCCATTTTGGACGAGTGGTCGCAACCACGACTGCTGTTTTGTTTTAAAAATAGAATATCTTGTAAGTAATTCACTGAAACCAAATTATATCTAGGACAATTTTGGTCACACATAAATCGTGAAGCTCGAACAGATAGACAGACAGACAACAAATCCAAACAATTTTTGGACTTTATATCCTTAACAAAGCCTCCCTGGATCAAAATTTTCAAAAGTACCTAATGTACAGAATTGACTCTGTTACTGTTTTATTATTGATAAATTTATAAATAATATAAATATATATGTATGTTATCATTGCCACAGGTTTCTTAGACTTGTTACCATAAATGGTATTCGTATTACAATACCTTAATATAAACACGGTTAATGAAACTCAGTGCGTTAGTCACACATCCGTCAGGCTGCTCCAAGGCCTGTCCTTTCTTTAGTTCCGCGTTACAGCCGGTTAGATCTGGCGCACATGTGGGGCTAAAATAATTAATTATTAATTTATAAAGACGGATTTTGAGTTTTTAATTAATTGTTAATTTATAAAGGTTTGGAGTTTTATTTTATGACTTATTTTGTTAATGGTAAATTAATTATTTTGGTTTGTTTCTACGTTTCGATAGGAAAAGATTTAATGGCAGCTACTTCAAAACTGTAATTAACGTGTCCTATGAAACACAAATTGCTCATGATGTTTCATATGAGGTTCTCAATTTGTTTGTACTTTTTTTATATTTATTTTCTATATGTTACCTCAAATCTTTTTACTAAGTGGCCCGATTTTGATAATTGTTTTTTCGTTCGAAAGCTAGTGCTTGTCATTTAGTCCTCTTTTATTTTGTGCGACATCTGGCGAGTAGATTTTGAGTAATCTACAATGATAATGATGTTCTCATTTTATTGTCGAAGTAATTTGAAGTTGGTTTTTGAAAATCATAATTGCTATTAGGGGTCACCAGATTTTTATACTAATTACATATTTTTTTTATATTAAATAAGTTAGCGTTTGACTATGAAATCACCTGATGGTAAATGGCGACGTCGTCTTTGATTTTAAAGCGAACTTAGTAAAACCTTTTTACTCTACACTCGAAGACATTAACATTATAATAATTTTAATTCAGTCTAATATTAGTAAATAACTTACTGCTGCCTCTTGTAACATGTTCTTAGATTTAAAAAAAATGCAAGTTTTTAACTTTTAATACTAGGCGTTAATATCAAATATTGTAAATAACATAACATTTAATAACAGGTGTGTTTTTACAAGCGAGATTACTGTAATAATTATTTTTATAATATTATTGCGGGGTAACTATGACTTTTATAAATTAGGTGTTATTAAATTGTTACGTTTTGAGGAAACTGGCCGTGAAGTAATGTGATAGTGTGACTATCCATTAGTGACCTACTAAAGTACGGGTCATGTCATGGCCTAGAACATAGTCTACAACGCTGCTCCAAAGCCAGGAGGACCCCGACCAACCCGAAATTTTGAAGTTTTTATGCCGCGCAAAGGATTAAAATAGCTTAACGATTGCTATCTAACGATACGAACCGGCTGCTTCACGCGCCCTCCGAAGCACGGAAGCATGAAATTTCCGATCACTACCTCGTCGTCGTCGTCACAAGTCGTTAATGAGCCCTTGAGGTGATAATAAAATGTATTGTCTGTTCAATACTATAAGTATTAAGAATGAAATTAATTTTGAATGCTTTTGAATAAACATTTGTGTAGAACTTGGGAGATTTTGCTTAGCTCAGACTTTGAGCTAATTTTGCTTAGTGGCTGACGCTATTCCGAGAACTCAGCAAGATGAATTTGAATTCAATTATGTAATGTTACTGTGCTGGCATATGTCACGCGTTGTTATCGTTGGATGGAAATTTTTAGCCGTATCGGCCTTGCGACGGCTTAAAATCTAGACACGGATTGACCACTAAACCCTGCACTTATCGGCATTGGTGCAGCGTGGTGGGGTATGATTTAGACCTTCTCAGTATGAAGAGAGACGTATGTGGTGAGCCAGCAAAGAGTTGAAACCATTAATTTATATAAGTTTAAAAACCGGTGGAAAGAGATATCTCCTTCATATTATTAAAGGCAAGTTAAAGGCTTGCTTATAAATACGTAGAGGTTCCAGCAGACTTACAACTACCAAAATACAATGTTATACTAATATTATAGCGATGGATGTATGAACGGATGTTTGTTACGCCTTCACGCAAAAATTGCTGAACCAATCTGGATGAAATTTGGCTAAGAGGAAGAGTACAGTTTGGAATAAAACATAAGTTACTATTCTCAACATACCTATCATGCTAGCGAAGCCACGGGCAGAATCTAGTTTTATTTATATACGAATACTTAATGCATATACGTAAATGAAAAGATTATTTTTCTAATGTGTATTGGTGTTCCATGCTTTTTCGTCAGCCTTTCAAACTAAATAAAAAAGTATCAGTTTCGAAAAAAAAATACCCGAAGTGACAACCCTACTGAATGACGCAATGTCTAGACGCCATTTCTTATAGACTAGCGTAAGTTCTACATTTCCGATGCGCTTATGTCATGCTTCCATAGAACTAATAGAGTCGGTCATGAAAATAGATAGCGGGAAAAGGCAGTATTATGAAAAATCTTGGTATATTACCAATTAACACGGGATGAAAAAACCGTGGTAATGTAATAAACGCGAAATTTTGTAAGCACGGATGGAAGGATGAAACTTTTTTTGTTACTCCTTTATTCAAACACTACTGAATTCTTTGAATAAAATTTGGTACAGAAATAGACACAACAATAACACATGGACTAAATTTTATCAACGTACCACGCGAGCGAAGCCGCGGGTGGACCTTAGTGTACAATAATTGTATAAGTTTAGTCCGATATGTGAACGCGGCATGCTTATCGACATATTTTTACTCATATAATTATATTACAGAGTCGTATTACGTTTAATCAGTTGAGAAGTCGCATGTGTCATACTTGGTTCTAATAACATTTGCTGTCGTATGACCATCTTTGTTCACGTGCCTAAAAATTTATTTTGTATTTAGGTAGAATCTTACCCGGTTAGGACTTTGTAACACTTTGTATAGGATTTTGTAATATATACCTTCATTTTGTATTGTTAATCCTGGTGTTATAAATGTGAAAAATTGTGAAGATGTTTGGATTTTTTTTATTTCCTTCGCGCGCGCGGTTAGGCGGATTCCAAAGTTTCCAAGATTTCAAAAAGTTCCAAAGATTCCAGGAAATAATCATAGGCTAGATTTTTATCCTATTTTAGCCTCCATGACATGTAAGTTTATTTCTTGATATTTGCGTTTCCTTCACGTGTTGTCCGTTGAATGGATTAAATTTAAACTTGGCACACATATAGGTAGTCTGGGAGAACATATAAGTTGCCGTTAACCAATATATGATATGGGCGAAGTTGAAGGTAGAAACTAGTTTTGAAATAATAAAGAAGATAAAAAGTCTCTCACAATACGAGTACATAGTTATCTAAAGTATTTATTCATATAATATGTATTCCGTTAATAAACATTTAATTTTGAAATGAAATAATTTTTTTAGATTTAATGAATTCAGTTAATGTTTGTTCGAAATTTAAAACAGCGTATTTTGCGTTCTTAGGAGATCCCGCAATGTTATCGACTTGGCCGAACTCAACGACAAAATACTGTATTATAAAATGATCTCACGTCATCTTATGCGTATGAACTCAATTGTCTGTCGTGCGACCTCCCACGCGCAGTCAACCATAACTTTTTTTTATACCTGAACGCATCCTTTCTTCACCGCCATTTTGAATTCCAATCTACCCTCAAACGAATGTACCCTTTAAACTTGATTACGTACGGTCCAAAATTATATGTCGTTGTAGTAAAACCTTAGTTATATTTTCAACTCTATGTCTACAGTTATAAAGGTTACTTGACATCGTTTTTAACGTCATTGTGACATTGAATAGAATCAGATTTGGGTCTTGGGAGCGTTATTTTTTTAATTTGTAACCTGTCAGGTTTTTAAACCCTTGTGTTATTAATCAAGTTGATCTATGGAAAATTTTGTTTTGTTTTTCGCTCTTCCTCCTGGCCTGTTACGTTAGTACCTATCTTTTAAATGTTTTTAATTTTGAATCGTGTTATAGTTATATATATTTGTATTTCTTATCATATTTGGTCCACACTATTCTTTTGACCATCTTTAGAGTGTGCTGCTTGGGACATAACCATTTACTACCGATGGAATCTACCCATCTATCGAAAATCCTTCAGGTTTCAGAGGCTGTTGGACATGAGCCTTCTAAAACCATCTTATGCCGTGGAAATTCTATACTCCTTTCTCCAAAGTATGATCTCCCGGTATCGCAATGAATTTTATTTTCATCGTAATAACAGTATTAAAACAACGCGATGCCATTTCAAATTCTCACTTTTCTCCCTCTACAGTTGCAGTCCGGATTGCTATTAGTCTTTGTCATTTACAAGGAATCCAGTCTGTTTTGAAAGAGAACTGTTCTTACGTAGTTTTGCAGACAAGCAGGCGGCTCTTGAACTATTAATTCAGACTTCACTATATGCGGTACTATTTACTGAATTTGAAAATTGCTTTTCTAGTCCTTTTTGTTTTTAACTAACATTGACGTCATCTTCCTTTTACGAGTATATTCTTAGGACTAATAAAGATTTATAGTATTTTGTATAATCTGTTACTGTTTTGAATTTTCTTGTAGATTTAATGAAAATATATATCACACTTACTATCATAATTACTTAATTATTTTTACTAATTATGTTGTTTCCACTATTTGTGTAATATTATTTTCATTTACTGGCTATGTATCATGTATATCTCTGACTTGGATATGTATCTATTGCTTAGTCGTTTTTAGTCAAAGGTTAAATAAAAATTACAAAATTTTCAGTCTACACTTTTTGTTTGTCATGTTTTCTATTTATCTTTTTTATTCCATTCCGTTTTGTTTTTCCGTTCTACATTGGAAGCGTTAAATAAACGTATCTTCTTTATCCCTTTCAGTGTATTAACAAGAACGCCGCTATTCATATTCATTCTTTAACGGTACGAGCAACACAAAAGCTCATCCGAGCTGAGAACTTATGTATCGAGTTTCGATTTCGAGTTACGTAAAGCTGCGCCCACACATCGAGCTTTCAAGATAATTAAAACTGAAAGATAAAAGTTTTGCGCCTACCCGCATATACTTCGGATCAGTACCTTGAACTGTTACAAGTACATTTACGTAATTACCGCCTTTATTTATTTTTAACTTAGATAATTTATGTCCCACGCTTTATGCCTACATTAAAGACTATTCAAAAAACCCAAATTATCTTTGAAGGTTTTCTTATGTTTCATTAGGGTAATATTACAAAATTGTTTTCAGAACTGGAATTTTTCGCAGAACATTAATAAATCAATCCATCTTAATATCCATTCTCTTCCGCTAATACTTCATCAATATATCGTGCTTGATTTTAATCAGGTCCATTTTAATTTTTTACTCTATCTGGATCCAGTAGTCTTCTTCAGATCAATGATACATTGATTTCACTTTTATCTTTTTAGTTCTTTATTATCAAAAGGTTTTTACAATGTATGCATTTTTAGTCTTCTAGAGGTATCCTAAAACTTTCTATAATTCTCTTTGTTTAACTAACACGTTGGTGCTCCTTTAGATGTCCCATCCTAATTAATAGTCGGCTATTATAATGAAAGAATCCTAAAATTGTTCGAATTGTCGTTCAGTGTTTTATCGAAAGTTCGAAACATGTCTACGAGCCCTGTAATATATTTCTGGACATTAACGTTTCACTCACAACAATTTAGTTACCACGATCTCTGGAAGAAAACCGTCACCTGTCTTAACATGAAATGAGACATTGATAAATCGTCTCATCAGGGAATCGTCCCGGAGCGCCAGTCGAGACCCTTAGTCATTGCGGAAAACGATTTACACACATCGTCTTTATACCGACTCCCAGAACTCCGGGAAGACTTATCGTAAGCCTCTTTACGAACCCCTTTTTTATTTGCCGACCTACTAGTAATAACGCCGGAACGAGTTTACTGTATCTCAACTAAACCATTATCTAGGTTTTTGTGTCCTTTGTTGTAGTTTTTATGGTTGTCTGTGTGTTATATTATTTCTTTCTCCCTTTTTATTGTTTTGAAATTTATCTGATATAAAAATCTCAGCCTCCAAATTGATCACAGTCAAATGCGTAATAAGATGTGTACCTTAGTAGGTAGTGTGTGTTTTATGTATTTAATTATATGTTTATTATGTATTTAATCTTGATTTATCTTAAGTAAGTCTTTTCTTAAATAATTTTGTCTCTTTACTAAACGATTCAAAACGTAGACAATGTAGCTTGTAACAGTAAAAAAATATTGTTTTATACAACACAAATTCCTGCTATCCATTCGTTTAGCTGAAGAACAAAGTGATTTACTTTTTTCCTTGGAGCATCCTAAACGGAAATCACTATTCATGAATTCAGAGATGTCAAATGAGTCGAAATACGTCTTTGTTTATCGTACGTTCATTTGGGACAAATTTTCCATATTTTCATACGGAAACGTAGCCCCTGAATCCACTGATAACCAAATCCTATACAAGCCTCAAACCAAAGATACGTAAAGGTCCTAAACAAATACAAAGGCTGTTAATGCACATGTTTGATTATCTTTGATTATCCCAATTCGGTTTACCGCTTAATCACCGTCATTGACCATAAACACATCGCCTTTGACAAAGCGTATTGGTCTGTTCGTTACCTAATCTGTCAATCATTTTGGCGGCTGCGCGGACATGGCTTGGAAATCATGTTTATTAATGTGTTTTTGTGTAGGGTTAGTAACTATGTAAGCAGTTTGCTACGTTGTGGGAATTCCTTTGTATTTTTACTCGAGTACTTCATTGCGACTCTTAACTATCCCACTGCTGGGCTGGTCTCACAATGTGCGATAGGTAATCTACCACGCTGGATTGGCAGACTTCACACACTTTCGTGAAGTCTATGACAAATGCTTATGTGTACAGGACTCTGTGTTTTCCTTCACCGAAACAAGTCATAATTAATTTCAAGGTATTCCGCGTTCAGACTGGATAATTACTCGAGTACGTAAAGTGAAATTGTCAGCCTGTGTTTCTTCATAGCTTTGTAAAGACAACGTGGGTTGATTTTAATGATCATAAGTCGATTGATTTGTCTCTTGGGAGTGTATTCAGTGACACATTACAGTATTCAAATATGAACATACTGGGAATATATATATTAATTAAACTGAAAAATTCTTTGAATAAGTGACATGATTGGGCAAAGAAAAGGTGTATAGATCTTGTGAGAGATGATATGAATTACAAGAACTAACAGTTGATAGGTATGAATGGAAGAGAATGGAAGGATATTGCGCCGGCCTCAATAAAGTTGAAAAAAGGACAGGAATGATGACGATCCTTCGAATATCCTTTTACCAAATTCCATCACGAATGATCAAATAGAATCTATACTATAACCACGTAAAGTTAGTGATAACGATCAAAGTTCACATTTTATACAGTCAGACATTTCAAATATTGTTGTAATTTGAATAATGCATGCTGATATTTCCATCTAGTTGATGATTTCTACAGAACATCGTTTGCTGATATAGTTCACATCCCACCACTACACATAAATCTGAATCGATGCGACATAGCTGCTCCAAAAGGTCAAAACTGTGTCTTAACTCTTAAGTATAAAGATATAAGGCCCACTTTTCTGTAACCAATGATAGTACTAGTGGAACTAATTTCCAATCTTTTCAGTAGAAGCTAGTAACGGATGTGACGGATTCGGTCCTTTTCCTGGATGTAATAACATTGTCTTTGAGTAAGGTCAAGTGCGACGGTTTTTGCGCTTCGCTGTTCCTTGAGAATACCTTGTTGATAACGGAGAAATTACTAGTACCGGAGCAAAAAACATTGGTTTCAAGAACGTTATTGGTTTTTATTAACAATTAAGAATACTAGGAGGTTTTTTCCGCCGCCTTATTTTTCTTCCGGTCTACCAGAGTATATAGTCTTAAGTTTGTGTCGTTTTTATAAAGCCGTTAATACATACATCGACACTTACGACATTAACACAGAATTGTCTTTGTTATCACTATTGTTTGATTTCATAATTAATGTAGGCACTTGGTAATGTTAATTTTTAACTTTTGTTAAGCGAGCTATTGGCTCCCAAATGGTTTTAATTTCATATCCATTATTTCCTTTCGTTTCATTTCATAATGTACGCTCATAGACTGTCGCGACTCCTCTCGATTTTATGTTGCAATCACAACTAATTCTTGTCTTGGTGCTGTGACGATCTGTATCAGGGTGAAACATCTGGTATGGAATTTGGTCTATGTGTTGCTACTGAGGAACAATTCAAATAACCATTATCGACTGAGTGCGGCAGATTGTCTTTCTGCTGACAAAACGAATATCAATATTAAATCGAAGGAAGCGTCGAATTCGATATCTGTGTAACCTTGTTTAGTAATTTCATGTACATCACCCAACCCTCTCTTGCTTGTGTACAAAATGTACCCAACTCTACCTGACGTCACTGGATTTATCGCCCAACGAAATTAACCCTAAGATGTCGCGTCGAGATTTATGCCGGGGAAATGAGCCGAGTATTTTTGAACGCACTTTAATTTTGGTAAGCGAAGGCAAAGGAATTTTGCTGTACTGTGATTAAATTTTGCTTCGGATTAAGTAATTGTTCTGCGTGAGGTAAAGTGCTTTTTGGCGTTGTATATAATCTTGAGGACGTTGCTTGTTTGATGTCGGGGGACTGGAGATGGATGTGCCAAGGGCACAAATTATAAGATGTTCTCTTAGTTTCTCAGAACCTGTATTATAACGCCACTTGTGTAATATTTGTACTTGACTTGTGTTCATTTGAAGACGGGCTTTAGTCAACGTACAGAATTAATTCTGCTTTTGTTTTCTATAATGTCACTGTATTGTAAATACACTTTAAAGCTTGCAATTTTAAAAATTAAATCCACGTTCTCTCCAAAGATTTTTTTGCCAAACAGTGAACATCAAATTTTGAAAAATAAACACCTGGTAACTTCGTTTCCAGTAAGGGTACTCGTTAAGTGTCTAGTTCGATTCCCAGGGCAGATATTCACGTGCTTGATGTATTCAAAGTAACCTTAATGTTATTCCATCCTGTGATCTATCTCTGTGCAATTTCTAATCCAGATCCATTTTTGGTTGAACGAATAACAAACTTCCGCTTATCCATCTTTTTATCATAAACTTTCGAAATTTTTAAGATTACTATAATTTTGAAAGTGAATATTTTTAAGTGAACTTGGAGCTAGAATTTTTCTATACGAGTTTTCCTTGAAGTCTTGAGCGCTAAAGCGAATGTCAAATAATAATCTAATACACATCTGACTTCGATGTCGTATCTCGGATTCGAACCCGCACTTCCGGCAAGGAAGGCCAATGCTTTATCAGTTCCGCTTCATACGAACTTGTTTTAGCTATTATCATAAGCTGTTATAAAAAAATAATGGATACTGTAACTCCGTTTTTAGAGATTGAAAATTTTATAATCAGCGACATTTATTGATCGGTCAATTTAAGCAAATCCTCTAATATATATGTACATACGAAAGTACTGTCATAAATATTAAAATTTTTACAAGCTTTTATTTAACTTACAGTGTATATCGTATATTAGTATGTTAGTATATTTGTTTGAACAGAAATTTTACATAAAGTTATTATACTGATGACAATGCATTTTTATGACAAGCATGACCTGATACTACGTTCAGGTTTGGCTCCAGACAAGGGAACTCTTCAACGGTTAACAATACAGATGTTAACAATGTTGTTTGTCTCTTTCTATTATGGATTTATAATTAGCTAGTGTTTTTTAATAATTTTAATTAACCTCGTAATATTTTTTATAATTTTGACGTAAAGATTTATCTCATTAAATGAAAATTTGTAAAATACAGTGTCTCCTTTCATTTATTTTATTACCTATTTTTACCTGCGACTACATCCGCCTAGTACACCCTTCACCCACCCACCACAGTCAAACCCACACATAGTGAATAAATACAAAATTATATGGTTAGTTCTTTAATAATGAGTCTATTAATGTATCTGTTTAGAGAGAAATATATATGTGTATGTATGTACAAAGTGTATTTATTTAAGTACCTATGTATATTGTAGGTACATGAAATTCGATTCTCTATCGCATTTCCATTTCTAGGTCTGCTAGAAAAGATTTCTGTAGAAATAATCAGATTTGTTGTTTCAAGTGTACATGAAGAAAAATTAAAAAGAAGAACTTCCATAGTAACTTTCATCACTTATTTCACCCCTTCAAACCTTTTTCGTGTAGCCTATTTTTTTCCTCAAACTCTATTCTACCTCTGTACCAAGTTTAATCAAAATCGGCTCAGTAGTTTAGGCGTGAAAAGGTAACATACAAACAATATTTTTGTTTCGCATTGTTTACTAAGATTTATTCTTAGTTATTATATATTTAATTATTTCCATTTAACTTCATATATTCATTCCAAAAGTCACAAAACCACGTTTTATATACATTATGTTTGCGTGCTTAGAACCACTTACTGCTTTAAGTAATAACACACGGCTTTGGGAATGTTTCACGGGATTATTTAAAGGCATTAAAAGTATACTTGGAAACAGAAAGGAAAATTGTGCTTTCATATAAGGATTCTCTAATACGTCGAGGTTTTATAGTACGGCGACTTCGATTATCAGCGATCGAAAAAGTTGAGCAACAGCTAGCGCGGCTAGTAGAAGACGGCTCTAGTGTCAATTCATGAAGGAATTCTTTTCACAAATATTTATTTTTCATTATAATGCAATTACATCTAAAATTACGGGATGTCCCAATTCGTTAGAGTGGGTAAAAAAGACAAAAAAAAAAACAATGAAATGAACATGAAAATGTCAGTGTTAATTAATTAATAAAATTATACTCAAATGACGTCATATGGTTAGTAAATTAGTTATGTCAAAAAAACTCTTTTGGAACGCAATTCATAATAAAATTGTGTTCGTAAAATAAGTAACAATTTGACCTTATAACTGTGTTAGTAATGTTAAATTAACTAAATAACCGAACAGCAGACGGGCGGATGGTAAGTGGACACCGAGGCGTCCGTCGCCAAACTCATTGGCAACACCAAGTCCGATTCTTGTTTCAAAAGTCGTAACGAAATTGCACCGACTTAGTCGTTGAAGTGTTTTAGGTAACATACGTCAATCGGGTTTGGCTCCGCAACGACATGTCGGAAATTATCGATGTCGTCATATTCTCAAACATCAGCTCTGTACATCAAATTCCAGTTGGACTTCGATCGAACATTTAAAGTGACTTTGAAATTGTTTGCTAAAACAAGAATAGGCCGGCTGAAAGCGAGCTCTTTTCACACCTTTGAACAAACCCCACGCGCTCAAAATGCCTCAGAAAGATACTCAGAACACAAAAGTTCCCAAAATTTGTGACGGATGTTCCGAATAGTTACTGTAAGCGGAAAGATGATCAATGCTACACATCAATTGATAGGCGCTTCGAATACACACGGAATTTTAAACATCAAAAAGGTTTATTTGCATAAAACACAGACAGGATGACTCAATGGTCGGATATAGTTATTTCGTAAAATGGTTTCCTCGAAATTATTTAGTGCTGTCGGCCTGTTGATATGTTTTATTTGGGTTCGTTGGTATACATCGAATGTTATGGTAGGGTACGTTGTTTTGCTTTTGTTCACATTAAATGATGTATGTAGTTAGTGTTATAATTATTCTAGTCACGAACATGTATCGAGTTGATTTTGAGTTTGAATCATAATATAAGGATATATGTATCTATGATATGAAGTCGTAAAAGACACAAACTCTTATACAGTTCAATTTTTTGCCTTAATAGTGATATGTGAATGTCCCATGTTCGATTTCAGTCGGGCAAGTAGATTGCATGATGTGATACCTTAAAATGGGTCAGCTACTTTTTCTTATAATAGGGCCACAAATGTTGTGAAGATATTTAATGTAGTTTATATTACGTTAGGACCTGAAAATCTTACTTCTTATGCAGTTAACACTCATTAAATTCTGTTCGTAAGTGTCCGTGAAAATTCGTCATATTATAATAAATAATATAACAGAAATGAAATGAAGTCAAGGCCAATCTTTATTGCGCTGTAATAGCGACCGTTGAACACGAATTTTGATTAGAAAATATAAGTGGATTCTCTTAGGAATTACTTGCTAAATTAGGCGTTTTTCACAAGTTTTTCTTGAATTGATGCTGTACTTCAGTATAGCGAATCATCAACAGTTATAGCCTAGTAATCTGACCGTTGGTCTTCCACCTCTAATTTCCAGTTATGAGTGTATCAGAAGAAGATCTGCTATACTTTCTACACTGATATTATAAAGAGGCAAGATTTGATTGTTTGTTTGTTTGAATTATATAGGCTCCGAAACTACTGGACCGATTTAAAAAAAATATTATTAGAATCCTACATTAACCCTGATGAACATAGGCTATATTTTATACAAGCAAAAATAGTGATCTGCGTGCAAATTTCGTCAGTGTAAATCAACGTGTGAAAAAAAATACCACAAAAATCCTTATATCACGAACGCTGCCGAAGTTATTGACAACAGAGCAAAGTGATGTACTACAGTTTTACAGAGGATATCAGTATCTACAAATAAATCCGTGATAGTGTATGTCTAACTGTTACAGGTTTCTGGTAACTAGGTCTTCCGAAGCAAAGCTAGGGCAGTTTCTAGTATTTCATAAAACTTTATGATTAAACTTGCACCTAGAATTATCCATAAATATCTCAAACGAGTGTGAAGTCCACTAACTTGGTCTGCGTTGACTATTGCCTATACATCTCACATTGTGAGTGAAGACCCAAACCCACTAGTGAGACAGTTATGGGATTAAACGATGATGACGTGAGTGGGACAAATTACAAAGTCCAACTTATTTGATAGCACATCTAAGTATGAATAAACATTTATATTTTCTTTGGAAGCTAGCTTTATTAAAAATACTTAAAATCGCAAGCTCTCATTATAGATTAATGCTAAGACACACACAAAATTTCATAACTGTAATGTTAACTGTTGAGGAGTTCCCTTGTCTGGAGCCAATCCGAACGTAGTATCAGGTTATGCTTGTCATAAAAATGCATTGTCATCAGGAT
>DWJZ01004243.1:0-15639 GCA_018249125.1 Asbolis capucinus | reverse complement strand
AAATACATTATTTTTTACTGTACAGTATGGTTTTCTTAATAACAACACGTATATTATTGAAAAAATTTAAACCTATACATATGACACTTCTTTAATTACATCATGAGTTTATGAGCATAGATTAAGTAATAGGTTTGACTTATCAGCGGTTTGAACTTCCAACCCGATTTTAAAAATAGAATGAACATGTTAAAAACACGAATAGCTTTTTTACAATAGCGAATGGGCCGTCACTAGAAAGTATGGGATTTTTGGTTTATTGTTTCGCAATGTTATACAAATTTTACTAAAAAGAATATTAATTTATAGGTAACTTTCTAAATTATGTAGAAGGGAGCAGGCTATATTTTTTGTCAATTTATTGCAGCTTACTACAATTTACTAAAAATCACCCTCGTGAATTCTTTCGACTCTGTATCAGAAAGATATTGACGACTTGTCGGTTTTATACATATTTTAGGTATTATTGGTTTACTATTACTACTTAGTCATTTTTTTACAGCATTGTTATCAGCAATGCGTACTTTGAAACCATAAGTATCTATTTGCAATTCAAATTACCAAAGCCACGCCGCACCGTACCTCATTACGCAACAGATCTTGCGCGAAGTAGAATTCGTTACTGATAAGTCTGATAACCACTTATATTTTACTATTAGGAGCTACGACGGACTTGAATATATGGATTTTAATTCAATACTGAAGTCATTGTTGGTGATAATGATTATGATAAACATTACTTACATCCATTTTTATGATTATTAAGATTTGAGATACGAATAAACCTGAAGGGTTTTTCTAGATATTTTTCGCAATGAAAATTAATTTGAATGTACAGTAATCCGTTTTAAGCGTGATTCTATTCGGAGATGAGTTTTAATAACTATCTTCGTCGTGTTGGGTACCTCCTTCCTTAGAAACATCTAATGTACTGATGGAAAGAGGTCATTGTCCTATAGTTGCGGACGATACAAAGCGGGGTCATACCCCTAGTTCTAATTTTATACAATATGTTTGTACGTACGTACACTATATTGTATCTTGTAACATTGTTGCAATATTTCTACGAAAAACGTTTAATATTTTATTGGAAAAGATATTTGCATAATCATATTTCATCAACATCACATCATTTCAACTAAGTACGTGAATATTTATCACCTAACAATTATAATGAAATTGAAATATTTCTCAAATTGCATCATACAGCAATTAAATAACCAAGGATTAATAATAATTATAAACTGACTTGGAAAACATTATTTATTTTATTAAAAATAACATTTTGCTTTTAAGCAGGCATTAAAACTAAATAATTCTAAGACAGCTGTCTTCTACTTCTAACGCAATCAGACTCAATAATAAAATGAAAACCATTCACTTGCACATTTGTAACTTCATTCACCTTAACATTGTAACCATGTGACGTAACTATTGTCTTATCAATATAAATGCATTATAGTCCTCAGGCTCACATCATTCCCCCCATCCCTCCCATACCACCCATTCCTCCCATACCGGCCATAGGGTTCGACTCCTTCTCTTGTGGAATATCGCAGATCACTGCCTCGGCTGTGGTCAGTAGTGATGCAACACCGCTAGCATCTGTCAACGCCGTCCGCACAACCTTAGTTGGGTCAATAATACCTTTCTCAATCATATTCACATACTCATTGTTCAATGCATCATATCCAAATTCAGGTCCCAGGTCTTCTACTTTAGCAACGACAACAGATCCGTCAATTCCAGCATTCCGAGCAATGGTCATGCAAGGCATTTTTAAAGCTTTCTTAATTATGTCAACACCGGTGGCCTGGTCTGGGTTTGCAGTCTTCAACTCTTCAAGCATTGGGATACATCTCAGCAGAGCTGACCCACCTCCAGGAACTATGCCTTCTTCAACAGCAGCACGAGTGGCATTTAAGGCATCATTCACTCTGTCTTTCTTCTCATTGACCTCAACCTCACTAGAACCTCCAACATGCAGAACAGCTACTCCAGAGGCGAGCCTTGCGAGACGCTCTTGCAACTTCTCCTTTTCATATTCAGATGTGGTCTCCTGAATCTGGTCACGGATCTGCTCAGCACGTCTGTCAATATCAGCTTTCTTACCCTTGCCTTTCAAGAATAATGTATCATCCTTGGTAATGATGACTTCTCCGACCTGACCAAAATCGGATGCTTGAACATCCTCCAGCTTAATAAGGTTGGCATCATCACCGAAGACAACTCCACCAGTAGCAATGGCCATATCGCTCAAAGTTGATTTGCGGTTATCTCCGAAACCTGGTGCCTTAACAGCTGCAACCTGGAGACCAATCTTCAATCTGTTGACTACTAAGGTTGACAGTGCCTCACCATCGACATCCTCGGCTACAATAACTAAAGCCTTTCGTTGTTGGTTAGCCAGCTCCAAGGCAGGAATGATGGTTTGAACATTGCTGATCTTTTTCTCCGAGAATAATACTAATGCGTCTTGGAACTCAACTTTGGCTCCCTTAGAAGAGTTGATGAAATATGGTGAAATATAACCTCTGTCGAATTTCATACCTTCGATAATTTCGAGTTCATCGTTTAATGTCTTGCCATCCTTGACTGTGATTACTCCATCACGGCCTACCTTTTTCATGGCGTCTGCGATGAGCTTTCCGATGGCGGTGTCCCCATTGGCAGAGATGGTGGCGACCTGCGCGATTTCTTCCGGCGTAGTCACGGGCTTCGACATGTTCTTCAGTTTGTCTTTTACAGCGTCTACTGCCATCATGACCCCACGTCTGATCTCAATGGGATTAGCACCTTTTGAGATCTTTTCGAAGCCTTCCTTTGCGATGGCCCTGGCGAGAACCGTGGCAGTGGTAGTGCCGTCACCGGCTTCTTCGTTCGTGTTGTTCGCCACATTCTGGACGAGCTTTGCACCTATGTTCTGGAATTTGTCCTTTAGTTCTACTCCCTTGGCAACAGTAACTCCATCTTTGGTAATCTTTGGAGAGCCCCAAGATTGTTCTAGAATTACATTTCTACCTTTAGGGCCCATGGTCACTGCTACAGCGTCAGCGAGGACATCGACGCCCTGGAGCATGAGAGCTCTTACATCAGCACCGAACCTCACATCTTTGGCGTAAAATCTTGCAAATTGCTGTGATTTGCTTAGTGATATAGTTTGACGTACTACGCGAGGCAATCGAAGCATTTTTTAATTGAATGGAATGAAAAATAGTGATCCTAAAAGTCCAGTGAGCGCGCACTTCTCGAAGATTCTCGCCGAAATCGCAATTTTCTCAAAACGTGATTTTCTATGCCGGTTATAGGTTACTCAAAGACACAGATGTTAAATTAAGAAAAAAGAAGATTATATATGAGGCTCAATATACCGGTAACTACAATCGGTGAATCATTTCTGCTTAATAACGCGTCCATAGGTATGTGGTATAATCTTTAATTTTTTACTATTAATACATCTATGGATAGAGTAAGAATTTCAAAATGAAATAGCTGCAAACTGTGCCTTATAGAATAGATCTGTAAATTTAATCGGCCATGTCGTGGCCAGATCATAAAATAGTTTTACTTATTTTTTCACCCAGCCTGCAGTTTCTTCTTGGCATCATTATAATCCAACAATGCATTGGTGCAATGGGACCCTTTTAAATCCTGACGTCCAAGAGGCGCGAGTGCAGTGATCACTGACCGCCAGATGACCCGTACCCGTTAAATCGTTTGCCTGCTTAGGGCATAAAACCGGTATTTCCTTGTATATGTATATAATGATTCAATTACTGAAAAAGATAGTCCTTTTAAAATAGGTTTGCTGCACACACATACAGTATAGCAATTTTTATATTGTTAACTTTTACGTAGTGCACTTTACTTACATTTAACAATTGAAAGTCTGCAACTGAACACCACTTAAATTTTAAATTATTTAATAAAGCCTGCAAATTACTTATTAATTTGAAACTATGAATCTATTAAATATTAAGTTTTTATATACGTTATTTATAAAGTCAGAATTTGTTTTTTGTTGTCCTTAAAAGGTATCACTGTGCTAAAAGTATAAATAACTGTTATCTCAAACCGAAGTAATAATGTTGAATGCCTAAATAAATATTACGCGAATATAAGCGTAATGCTTTCCTTAAGAGGAGTGCATAATGGAATATAGTTATTGTTTCCATGACAATGACATTAATGACAGCAGACCACATGGAAATTAATACCTATTCTTCGTCTGGTTAGGAAAGAGTAAGCGCGTCTTTTGTGGAAGTAAATAATGCGGTAATATTTTAATCGAATGTATTAATTTATTCCCTTCCTGTATCTCGTTGTTGTAGACAATTTTCTGGACGTAATAATAATATTCAGTTAATTTAAAATAATTATTACATAATGGATATTCCTTCGTAAGTAAATTTTTGCTTATTAGTGCTTCCTTTTGGTGCGACGTTATTTCAATTTGTCTATTTGAGTCGTCGTATTTGGATTTTTTAAGCTCCTTATTATTAATATTATCTGTGGCAGTTATCTGCCTCAAGTTTACTTGGTATTATGTAAATTTTAAGCATTTATTTATGAAAATAAACAACATCCATATTTATATATCCATGTGTTTATAATAGGCCAAGTGTTCAAATCGTAAGTAGAATTATAAAAATAAATATTAATATTATAAAATAATGATGATTTTTTTATCGTTTTGCAATGTAAATAAAATTGTGTGTCATAAGTTTCTTCATTTAAATTATTCTGCAACTAAATAACATATTATACAAATTAGATATTACTATTTAATTGGCATGTCGTAATTGCTATGTGCCAACAAAGCAAGCTACCAACAATCATGTAGTACAGTACAACATTATGTAGTATATTTTTTCTTGGCATTGTAGCATAATAATAAAAGGAAAACATTGTTTGTTAAGGTATATTCAGTATTAATGTGATTTATAAATATTAATATATTTTTATCTAATACATTACGTAACTAACAGATATGAATGAATAAAAAAAAGTAAGTGCACTTAATATTAAAGACACAAATTAAAATTAGGTAGGATCATAGTCAAATGCCAACTTATTTAAAAAAAGTAGAGATAACTTGAAAGGATTTGAAGTCCTACTAAATTGGCCAAATGTAAATAATAACTAATTGGTGATTTATTAAATTATTTATCATTATAAATTCAATCTCTCATCAAGGCTTCTTCATGAGATATAATGCTTATTTCTACATTTAAAATTTTTGAAGTGACCTTCATAAGAATGTACACTTAATTTCTAACATGGATCCTTAAATCAAAGGATGGTCTTTGCAAACACTCAGGGATTTCAAAAGACCAATCCAACTATATCCTCACACAATGAAGTGAACTAGGAATTTACCCTCATTTTAACAGAAGGGGCAGTAAAAAT
Source organism: Asbolis capucinus (assembly GCA_018249125.1). Taxonomy (NCBI): domain Eukaryota; kingdom Metazoa; phylum Arthropoda; class Insecta; order Lepidoptera; family Hesperiidae; genus Asbolis; species Asbolis capucinus. Next base: position 10,230 of record DWJZ01004243.1, on the reverse strand, counting down.
TACCTATTCTAACTTTTTTACCAGATTTCCTTGACATGTTTTTATGTGGAGATAGTTTATAGTTGAAAGAGTGACATCTATAGGCTACTTTTTATCAACATGTGTACCACATAGGCAGTACCTAGTGTAGTAAAAGTAGGAAGCTATTTTCAAGTGAAAAAATGAAAATACAATCCTTAAGACTGACTTATAACTTCTAAAAACACTGACTATAGGCATTTTGTGAAGCCATTTAAAAGCTTAATTAATATTTTATTTTGTAAAACCTGAATGTTTCATTAAAATTTCTTTCCTCTCTCCTCAAATATGTTTTTCCATATTTACAGGTGCCTTAAACCAGGTCAGCTAGTTGGCATTGGAAACCCTTTGCTAGATATATCTGCCGTGGTAGATGAAGATCTCCTAAAGAAGTATGACATGCATCCAGACGATGCCATTATGGCTGAAGAGAAACATATGCCGCTATACAGAGAGCTTATGGATAAGTAAGTTTTTATGACAGAATTAGTACAATGAAGTTAATTTGTTTATACAGGATTTTTTTATTAGACTTATACTAGTTTTTTCACACGACTATGTCTGAGTGGAATCATTTTCATCTCCCCACAGGTTGAAATTTCGAAAATATTAAAATGAATATTGTATCAAGTGTATAAATACAACATTTTAATGTTTAAGTTCCATGATGACGGCCTTTCATAGAAACTTTCATCCCCCCAGGCCCCAACAAGTCTAAATTTCAAAATCCCTAGAAATCCCTATACATATTTATTTATTTTTCATTAAGAATATGACAATAAATTGTCATGGTTATATCTTTGATAATGACAAAGTTTTATCCTTTATTTTATCCATATATTCTAACATTTAAGTTTGCCCATCACCAGCGTTGCCCAATTTTGTTTTGCCAAGACAGCCTTTGAGTGAAATTAATGGGATTCTTTCGTCCACGGCGGTACATAGTGAAAATATATACGTTTTTCAGCTAAAGTTTTTAAATAATTATCAATTTATTTGAGTTATATAAACTTTTATTGGGTAGCGACAATAGCCCTAGAAATATATTTTAATAAAAACATGATATTTTAAATCAGCTTTACCATATCGTCAGGTACCGTCTTCTTAGTCTTCTGAAAACGGTTTATATATCCCCGAAAGTGAGACAGAAATGTATAATTTGAGTATATAAGAATCCCTCTCTGTGCTTTTATGCTTCCTCATCTTTACATGATAAAAATTGTGACAACATCATACATACATTATTGATATTATCGAACAATTTGTTGTTAGATTTGTATCTTAACTACATTGACTGATAAAATAAACAAAACATATCATTGAATGTTTATGTGTGTATTTTGACGCAGTTAATTTCTGTAACTCGCGAGTAAAAAATAATATCAGCGCTTCCATGCGTCGGAGGGCACATAACGTTGTCGTTTCCAGCTATCATTACTTAGCAGTCGTTAAACCTTGAGGCCATCGGATATCCTAAAAACTACCGACTTTTGTATCGGCCACTGACCCCTCCATAAGTCCGCAATGGAGCAGCGTGATGTTCTAAGTCTCCTCAGTTATGCAAAGAACCATTTAATTACAATTTTCATGGTACTTTTTCCATGTTAATAAAGTGGGTCTAACTCACAATACCAAATCTTTTTGATTACAGAATTCCATTGTTAGTTGTATCGATAAAGTTAATAGCGCTTTGTTATACTGATGGTCATAATGTCAGTGATAACACCTAATTTATGGAGAAGCATGGTAAAATGTGTAATTTCATCATAAAGTAGTATGTATATAAAAATCAATGCTACTTATCTTTGTAATTTTATGACTCAAGAACGGGCACATTTATCCAAATCAAATTTTTAGGCTTTGTTCGGACTATTTAGTAGATGGTTTATGTGAAGTTTACACAAAATCGGTAGAGTGGTTCTTCATTTATCATAATGTTCGTATTTATAATTGGGGCTTTTACTGTCAAATTGAACCATTTTCCAGTCCACGCGGACGAAGTCGCGGGCGGGAACTAGTAAATTGTAATAATAAATATCTCAGGACAACTCACACGCGGTCATCTGATCCCAAATTCGCTTGTCTACCATGACCTTCAGACAACTGATAAACATACATAACTATGCATTTTTAAATACATATACGTGTAGTCCGACGTTCTTATAAATCTTTTGCCACTAGCAGTCATCCATCCACTTTCTGACCGCAGCCCTATATACGCCCATCACACGATAGACAGAAGTTACCTAGCTATAAGCGCTTCATTAAAACGTTTATGTTACGTACTCTGTTACATAGTAGATAATGATTAATAAACATTTGCAATATGATAGATACATTCCCGTTTGTGATGGTACGTAATATAGCACTACTGGAAATATTTTTTTATTAAATGAAATTGTGGTACTTGCTGAGATTGGATGCCTTGTTATTCATTGCGCATAACTATGCTTGTACCTCCACAAATAAATATAGTCCTATTTGCTATCACAGCGCATTAATCAGATGTTATATAAATCATTAATATCCTATTATTTTGTAGGTTTTTTTACTTGGTTCCAGCGACAACGCATGCTATTTTTACGGGTTGTAAGTGATGACACAAATTGTTGTTACTAGCAGGAACACAAACTGTTGTTACTCGGTACCAGTAATAACGCAAAATAATGTTACTTGCTACCAGCGACAATGCAGACTTGTTCTTTAATACCAGCGACAATGCGACTGTTGTTACTTGACACAAGCTACAATACAGTCTATTCTTTCTTGGTACAAGCGACAACGCAGACTGTTTACCAGCGACAGACTTGTTCCTTAATACCAGCTACAATGCGACTGTTGTTACTTGACACAAGCGACAACACAGTCTATTTCTTGGTACAAGTGACAACGCAGACTGTTGTTACTTGTTACAAGCAACAACATAGATTGTTGTTACTTGTTACCAATAATTATGTAGAATGTTGTAACTTTGCAGGTACAAGACAGAGTTCATAGCTGGCGGCAGTGTCCAGAACTCTTTACGGGTGGCTCAGTGGATCCTGAAGAAGCCCAACGTATGTGTGTACTTCGGTTGCGTGGGAAACGACGACTACGCCAATATTCTAAGGGAGAGAGCTGTGTGAGTATTTTTTTATGTAAAATTGTTCACAAAGGTCTATTTAAGGTCACAAAATGACACGAGTTACCAACATCCATAGACACTTTGCAAGTTAAATTAAATCTAAAAGTCTTCCTTTTAGCTTTTCCGTCCTTTTCCGTGTTTAGTTTTACATTGTGTATTTTCGCAATTCCCTTATCACTGTAGTATTTTTGTCAAATCTGTTCCGGTTTGGGGATTTACGTGTTAAAGATATGTAAGCTTAAGATGTCTCCAATGGATAAAGTAGTATCAGACTGAAGTTTACAATAGAAACAATAATATTATAATAATCGTATAAGCGCTCTACATAAAGATATTGACATTTTTGGTGACACTTGTCTAGGTCTGAAAAATAAACTAAAATCAGCCAATTTCAATTCTTAACACTTATTTCTTTTTGTTATTATATATGTATATAAACAAATATAGGTATAAACTAATTGTATTTTATATAGGTTTATTATTAAAGGGGTATAGTATATATATAAATATATATAAATGCAACTGTGTTCATAATTTATCTGCATCAACATGTTACCTTTTTGTCAATTGTAGAATGCTGTGCATGCCTGTAATTGGCTTACATATAAATTAATGTATTTTTGTTAAATACTAAGTAAAATTGTATGTATATGTTACGCTGTTGGCATGTGTAAATAAATAAATAAACAATACTATAGAACAGAATAGTAAAAAAAGCTTAAGTTACTCTTTAATAAGTCCGCTATCCGTCAGTGTAAGTCCCGTCAAAATCGGTCCAACAGTTCATAGAGATTAACCGAAAACGACAGTTCGAAAAAAAAAATGTTATTTTGGTATATGTACTGTGTCCAATTTTATTATTCGTACAGATATAAAAACGACAAATGAGCTGACGCAGTTACGGAGTAGCCCATAAACAATTTTAAGAAAAAATTAGGCTACCATATCAATGGAGCATCAGAAACACAGCTGTTTAAAATCCGCGCGTTTCATATTGACTAAAGCGTCGGCGTTCGTTGTCATAACCTCGGTTTTCTTTTTAAATGTCGAGCTTGTATACCTTTTTTTACGTAGAATAAGTTAATGCTTGACATAAATTTAACCTGATGGTAAGTGGCAATGATGTCTAGAATGTTGGGCGCATTAACTTAGAAATGCCTATTCACTCTTCTCCTGTCAATACTAAAAACTATTTCCGTGCCAAATTTCATCTATATCGGTTATTATTCTAAAATCAAGCTTACTCAGCCTGCTGGTACATCCATCGGCCTATGAGGTACAATTTTATTCATAGATACTTAAACAGATCATCATACTAATTGAATATCTATAAATATCTAACATTTCCCAATACTTGTAAATGATGTAACAGAGAGGACAGATAACAGATATTTTGTTATATGTGTTCGGCTAGTGTTGTTAGTGTGATATCTTCTCGTGTTATCTCCTCTGATGACACCGCTTATCAGTGAAGCTATCTCGGCGGTCGTTCGGCTGTGAAGAATTTAATGTTTTCACGGATAATGTGGGTAGTTGGAATAACAACTACAAATTTTAACACGTGGAATTTTATGTTTTTTTTATAGGACTATTTAGATTTTTTTTATTATTCATTTTATTAGATTTTTTTACTTTGTTTATAAAATAGGTTTTTACAATGTTATCCACCTAGGATTTATTAAAACTAACGGAGGAGGAGGCCAATGGCTCAAGAATAAATATTTATCTGCCTCAGCTAGATGACCTTGACCCCGGATGTCGCAGCAGCTTCACTAACAACATATTTTCGTAACACTTATAAATACTCTATAAGTGCTTCTTTATACAAACCGGTGCGGAGAGGAAAGTCGCGCTTAAAAGAATATAAGGTTCACTTTAACACGTTCGTTTGGCTCTTAAACATCCTAATTAAAAAAAAGTTAAACAAAACAATTCGGCTTATTTCAATGTCCCAAAATTCAAACGCCATAGAAATGTACCCTCTGCACGCCCGTCTGTAACGATACTAATACTATACTTATTTCCGTAAAGATGTAACCGCAGTACTATGACGTCAATGCCTCATAATGACTAATCTTATGTACCCGGCAAACTAATCAGCCTATAATGGCAACAATGAACAAACGGTTAATTTGAAAGCCTTGGGCATCTATTAAGAAACGTGTACTATACGTTAACGTTTCGTTTGGTTTTTTATGCATATTGTGCAAGATACTATTACAATTTTCATGTTTTCATAGTAAAACAGGTTAGTGCTGTAAAATAAATGTAATTAAAAGTTTAAAATTAGAATTAAAATTTAAATTCGTAATTTAAATAATGGAGGCCTAAAAACGATGAAATTATATCAACTTTACGAGCTAGTGTGGGTATTAAAAAAACTAAAATACGAAACAGGTATAATCCGTTTTTTTCATCCGTGTTAATCTTGTAAGCAATCTTGTTGTCAAATATAATAAAGTTATAGTTTACTGTTAACAAGATTTATTTGTATAATTATTATGGTACTTACTAATCCATTTTAAGTAATGATCTAAAACTTATATTTTTTAATATATGTACATACATATATATTTTTGATGTTAGGATACTTTTGAGTTGCCAACCTCACTGGTCTGGTTCCGTCATGCCAGGAGCTCGTAGCTTACGGCACTGATAAAGATATTCTGATAAATAAATAAACATTTCCCACAGCGCGGAGGGTGTGACAGTGCACTACCAGGTGACAGAGGAGGCGCCGACGGGCACGTGCGCGGTGCTGGTGACGGGCACGCACCGTTCTCTGTGCGCCAACCTCGCCGCCGCGCAAAAGTTCACTGCGGACCATCTAGCGAAGCCAGAGTGTAAGGAGAGCATAGAGCAGGCTCGCTTCTTCTATGCATCGGTGAGTTAATACATTGTAGCCTAAGTCTAGTTTAAGACTATATTGTCCGAAATTGGGCACAGAAGTCCAGACTATATAGTCCGAAATTGGGTATAGAAGTCCATACTGCACAGTTTGGAACAACACATGTTATTCCTGTACCAAATTTCATTCGAACGTTCAGTAGTTTTCGCGTGAAAGAGGAACAAACGTCTATTTCTCCATCCTCACAAACTTTCACATTTATAATATTAGTAGGATTTGCAATGCATCGCAGTGAAAATATGTCATATGCCGTGATGGCCGTTTTAATGGTGGTATCTCGAATGGGGGGTTCTGGGTTCAAATCCTGCATTGGTATGCATCGGTAACGGTCGACATTTTAAAAACGTATCTGCATATTCCGAGTTAATTATCACTTGCTTAGTTGAAACAAAACTTCGACAATTATCAAAATAACATATGATAAATATTGTTCCAGGGTTTCTTCGTAGCAGTGTCTCCAGAGTCTATCATGCAGCTGGCCCGGCACGCGCACGAGAAGCGCCACTCCTTCGTCATGAATTTGAGCGCGCCCTTCGTATCACAGTTCTACAAGGAACCTCTGGAACAGATGCTGCCCTACGTCGATGTGATGTTTGGAAATGAATCGGTTCGTTTTTATGGGTATTTTTTAAAGTTTTTTTATCTTCCATCTCATGAAACGAGTCGGCATTTTTTGTTTGCAAGTCACCCATTACCCTCAAATTGCGTTACGTAGTACATGTAAACCTCATAGCCGATAAACTAACAAACAAGACACCTGATGGTAAGTGGTTAATGCTGCATCACAAAGCTAAAATACTTCACCGATTCATATATGATTTAGAAATTTTTATTTTAAGGACACTAAACCTTTGTAAATTTTAATGGTCAACCCACAATTATTGTTGTCTTGACGTGGGGGTAAACTGGCTCTTAATCACGATGTGTGTGTCCAAATTCTCCAGTTATCATGAACCAGGTGGGGTTGTAGCCAAGTATTAACGTATAATATGTAAAAAAAAACCATTCATTTGATTAATTCCATCCTCCAATAGTAAATAATAAACTTTTCATGTTTGTTTTATATTTCAAATTTAATTACTGTTTTGAACTTTTAAGCAAAATACGTCTTTTACGCATGCCACGATAATCTATAATTAATTCTACATTTAACTTTTAGTTACCTATTTTCTCGTGTTAATATTTTAATCAATGTAAGGTTTGTTGATTATGTTAAATAATAATTTAAAAAAATGTGTCATTTGGATGCTGGCGACTCGAGCAAGAAAAATATAAATTTTCACATTTGTCTAAGTTTCTGATTGGTTTTGATGGTATTACTTTCTAGCACATGATTTTAGCCTCAAAAAATTTCTAAGACGTCAATTGTCATTTTCAGGAGGCGGACGCCTTTGCAAAGGCATTTAACATTGACGAAACAAACTTAGAAGCTATTGCATTGAAAATAGCAGCCCTACCTAAACTGAACTCCTCGACACAACGAGTCGTGGTAATCACCCAGGGTAAGGACCCAGTAATCCTAGTTCAAGGAGACAAAGTCACCCTGATACCAGTCACTCCGCTGTCCAGGGACCAGATCGTGGACACCAACGGTGCAGGGGATGCTTTCACCGGAGGCTTCCTCAGCCAAATGGTGCTTGGAAATTCATATGAAACAGCGGTCAAATGTGGTATATATGCAGCCACACACATCATCCAACATTCAGGATGTACTTTAAGTGGGAGCAGCAACTTCACAGACTGCTGACGAGGATGAGAGGGTTGATGGTGATTATAATAACATATCAGGCTTAGGAGTTGTGTCCGGTAGACTTTCAGGCAATGAGGTATTGATAAGCATTGTTTGACCGAGATTTGACACTTGACATTTTACAATGGTAGTCAGTGTTGCTATTAAATGTAAATAATTCCAGCAACATATACCAGTTATACACCTTTATTCTTCTTGACGTCACATCAATTGTTCAAATGACATTTGACAGTTAGACAGGATGACAAATGACATTTGGAATTAATAAAATAGCCAACCAATATTATTTGGTTTTGTGTTTTGTTTATATTATTTGTCACACAACAGTTTAAAATAAAAAAAAAAGTTCAAGATTAAGTAAAATTTTTGACTTTCAGAAATTTTGACTTTTAGGGAATTGCATAAAATAATTCTATTGATGTTACCATGCTGTGTGTAATGCGGCAAAAAACTCTCGATATGAGACTTATTTCTTTTCACAAGGCAGAATTTCCAGGCATGTCTGTATGTTAGTAATTTGAATTTACAACAGATTAAAACTATGTATGTCTATATTTCAGTGTGTCCGTTTTTATTGTTAAGTTTTTTAAACTGTGTAATGTTGTTGATATGGTAGTTTTAGAAGAATATTTTTTTACATTCAAACACAGCAATATGGTAAAATATAAGTTGTAATTGAAAATAATATCTTATATGACCATCACCATTAATAAACAAACCGTTTTATAAATTATTCAATCACTTTTCTCTCATATGGTCATTATGTCATGTATAATTGGATTGAACGATTTTATGCATCTTTTCCCTTAAGCTATGGATGTTATTATTTGTGCTGAATTTTGGTATTCAGTATTTCGTAAGGCTTTTGAGTTTACCAGCGCAGTTACCTAGTAAATATAGACAATATGACATAATAAATGTATGATACGACAATTTATAACGATGTGACTACACACGATGACGTTATATTGTGCTAGTCGCCTCATATAATATATTCTTCTACCAAGCTGAGGAAGCGGGAAGCGTTAAAACGATGCATCGCGATTGGTCGATTAAAAAGTGCGCCATATCTTAAATGACAACTGTGTAATTTAAGATTGCGTGTAATATTTAAACAGAAAGATTCCACCTTAGATGCGGGGTCTAGTAAAGGCTATGTAGTTGTTGACTATATATTATTGTTATTTTAGTTATTTGGCTATAGTTTACAGTTTCAGCTATTTTTAATTGGTTGTTCAATTATTATAAAAAAAATATATGGTGCTCTAAATTTAACTTATTTTTATTGCTGTACTGTAATAACCAAAAATATTCCTAAAAATGAGACATGACATAAAATATAAGCTTGAATAATATTAAGCTTGTTTCGCAAATTGCATTGCAAACTAATAATTCTACAAAGAGCGAATTAATTATAAAATAGTCATAAAATGAATATACAAATCTCTTTTAGTATAGTAAATCGATAATGATACTGCAGTACAAAATCATTCAAATAATTGTGTTTTGAATAGGCAGCATTTGTTACTTTGGGATATTAAAAGTGATATATGTTTTGATGCCACATTTTGTGTGTCTTTCGGGGTCTATTGTTTAATATGTGTGGTATCTAAGTTAGTGGAATGTTTTTGTGTTTTACAGGACAAAAAATACGGTTCTTAAGCTGTACTTATTCAGAATTATTATGTCATTACATGACTGGGTCGATGGTCATTGAATAATGATGGTATGTGTGATTGGACCCTTGCGCAATAGTATTATAATTGGATCTGAATCAGTTAATATAGTGGTATAAATATTAATGTTTGATGAACGATTTATAGCCTAGTGGCTTGTGTAGATTGTCAATGACTATAACTCAGCCAACTTATGTAAGCGGAGGGACGTATGAGTGAGCCTTGTACCAAAAACGTCTTTGCTTCTTAGTGTTTCTGAGGTTATGTAAAGCCGTTGGCCTTGAATGTTATTGGCATATTATTGTTAATCCCTGTCAAAAGCCTTTGGGCATAAAATCTTTTTACGTTGGAGCTGGCCATTAAACCCCAATGAATGTTGGAGCAATGAGATGGTGTATGCTAGAGCACCTAGAGGTCTTATCAGTTGTAACGAGTCTCTTGCTCAATACTGGGCCATTAATGGGCTGAAGCATAACATTAATGTTTGTACATACAATCTCTGTTTTATAGGTCTTTCTTGATTTATTTTCAAGCTTAATTTTGAAGTTACTTTAATTAGTAATGAATTTTTGGGTGTGATGTAAATGTAATAAATCTGGATTAATTAATGAAATTAGCAATAAAATGTAATACAATGAAAAAATTCTAGATTTTTTATAAGTGTCTTTTATTTCTTTTTTAGCAAAATATGGCTGTTGGTGTTAGAGAAAAAATACTTTTAGTCAACTTATACTTAAATAATACTTATCCTAGT
>DWJZ01004242.1:0-15644 GCA_018249125.1 Asbolis capucinus | reverse complement strand
ATTATACCTTCAATATAAATTCAACGTTTATTTAATTTCATCCTATAAAGGACAGAAAACGGGGGTGAAATTTTGTTCTAAAATGCCTCTCAATATATGTAGTATTTATTTTTGGAATGACTTTAAATCTCGAGAAATAGGAAACTTTTCATCCCTATACCAGAGTTAACTTAGAATACGAGATGAAAGTTTGTATGGAATTATTAGTCCACTGGTAAAAAAAAACAATGTATGTATACATAACTGCGGGTAAAGCTAGTTACGAAATAAAAACATTACAAACACTTCAATGTGTTTGTCACACAATGACATTCGACTCTTTAAGTAGTGTCAATGACAAATCAGCCGTGTGACATTAGAGTTACGGTTGAATTCGTCTATATAAAAGTCCTGTATAAGCTTGTAAACCAACCTTAACTCGAAGCTCCTTCATAGGCTGCGGCATCAGCAGCGAACGGATCTGAGTGACGATTGGCCCGTCCGTCCCCGCCAGTATTATAGTGTCACCCTCGTGGAGAGTACCATTTATCAGGATAGTGTCGATTGTCGTACCCAGACCGGGGATGGCTTTAACCTGTACAATAATTATATAAATAAGGCATGAAGTTTTCATACTTAAGGTTTTAATAAGTGAATTTGGAATTAATTAAGCGCGATTGCTGCCTCGAGTTCAAATTTATTATAGTTTTTAGTTTAAAAAGTATCAATGTTTATAGAATGTGGGAACTATCTAAGACGGGTTTGCATGAAATTCGATTTTTTTTGGTATTGATAGTTTGTATGAAACTTCATTATTACTTGAGGTAGGAGGACGTAGCTAAATAGGACGTAGGTGTTACCTAAGACGAGATTTCGCGAAAGTCGACAGTATATATGAAATATATAGAACAGGGTTTTGATGGGAAAATAACCGCTTTCGCCACCCTTTTGCATTAAAAATTAATAGTAATGCATATCTTCATAATCACGCGGACAAAGTTACGGGCAATAGCTAGTATATAATTCAGATTATTCAATGCATAGAAAGCGATCTGCGATCTGCAACTGCTTGCGTCAACTCTAAATGATCCAGCAATTTAATACTGAGGTATAATATTTTATTCACTGTTGTTTTCGCTAGTTAGTAGACTAGTAGGTAGGTGGTTATTTCTTTATTAAAAAAATATCTATTGTACTCAAGAAATATACCAGAGTTAAAACGCATATTTTAAAAATAAAGCGATTTGTCGATAAGATAACCGAACCAGTGCTTACCTCGAGCACAGTAGCCAACAACTGCTGTGAGAAGACAAGTCTCTTGTGCAAAGGCCCTTCACATGCCTGGACTATCATGGCGAGTAGGTTACCCATCCCTTCTCCAGTCACCGCTGAAGTAGGTACCAGGGAAACATAACTACGGGGGTCAGGGTTGTCATAGAACAATGCTGCATTGAGACCCTAGAAAAAAAATATTTAGTTGCAAACAAAGTTTATTGATAAAAATACAAAGCACTGTGAACTTTAATTATAAAAATTAAGGTCTATTTTTATTTTTAAGTTAGGCCACTTAATAAAATAATGTTTTTTTCTTAATATTCAATAAACCACCACCACAATCGCGCCTGATGGTAAGCTGCGATGTGGTCTATGTGGTAAAGCGCGCTAATTTAGCAAAAACTATTCTCTTGATTTGAAGACATTGTAATCAAACAGGAACACTGACACGGGTAGTTTGTTCCAGCCCTTCGCGGTACGCATGATAAAAGAAGACGCAAAGCGAGATGTTCGTATGTGCGTTTGTTGTTTAATAAGTACATTTTTTCTGGCAAAGAAATTTTTGCAAGTAGTAATTACTGGAAGGTTAATCTCAAAAAAAAAGTTTTCACCTACATGTCACAATGATATTGCGCATATTCTATCGGAAAATAGTCAAAATTCCTTTCTTAAAAATAATAAAATGGTATTAAAAAAATGTAATGTTATGTTACGCGCTGTTTGCCCCTAATAGATTTCTTTTTCAAATGCTAATCAAATAATAACGACAATAATACAAAACACCAGGGCAAATAGTTATGACATTAAAGTATTAATTAAAACAATAACCAAAAATGTTTTACGTAACAAATTCTTAGTAAATAAAGTGCCACGTAATTTTTATGGTTTAGGTTAGATTAACTTAAGTTAAATCGTAAGATTTAAGATTGGGCCACGAATTAAGGTAAGTTTAAGTAAAGGCGTTCTCCACTTACCTGTTCAGCAAACTGCAGTATAACATCCTTGGTCCGCTTCTCAAACTCCAACTGAGTATTAGCTTGCTGCATCTTCAGAATATCACGAACATCTTTCCTTTGTGCACTCTGCCAGTCATACAGACGATCAATCTTGTTCAATGCTACGATGAACGGGGTCTTCTTCTGTTTCAGAAGGTTTATTGACTCGATGGTTTGGGGTTCCAATCCGTGCATAATGTCTACCACCTGAGGAATTATTATGAATGTAGTTTTAGTTTTTATAGGAATAAACAATGGTATTCATACTTTCTGTAAAAGTTATGTTATTTTTAGATAATTAAAATATTTAAAAAGAAACCGCTTTTAAGATCTTATATTGTACCTAAGCCAATACTTCAGCATTTTGGGCACGCTATCCGTAATGAAAGCTCAATGGTTTGTCTTCAAGGACAAGTAGAGGAAAAAAGACTACGAGTAAAGACCACTGGTCGGACTGATACCATAAAAAAATTAACAAAGTGTTCCAATGCGTTCCACGATGAAGACATCTCACAAGAGCTGCACAATACATCTGGAGAGCAATAACTATCCAACACCTTCAAAGTAATAATAGACCACAACCACTCCGCCCAGAGTTAAAGACTAAAGAGATCTTTCAACAACATGATATGCTTGGAGAGAGGCCTACCTGCAACTGATAATATGCAGACCTTATCTACATACAGATGTAGAAACTCAATATCATGATTCAAGTTTCTGTTACATCACCATGTGTGAAAGATTGTGCAATATTGTCACAATATGATGGTAAAATCATGTGATACTGGTGATTCAAAAGGAAAAAGTGGTACTTACAAGAATGGCAATATCACATAGAGAAGAGCCACGATTCCTCAAATTACTGAAAGACTCGTGACCAGGAGTATCAATGATCAGTAGGCCTGGCAACTTGAAGGCAATTTCGTTCACCTGAAATAATATTTTGCTATAATATTTGTTTAACGTACATGATGAACCATGTAACAAAATCGTACCTATCCATAAGGTACCAAACAGTCTCAGACAGTAAAAGCGTAGGATAAATCTGAAAATTATTTAAAAAGTAGTAAAATTAAATAATATTTATTCTTGTTTTGAAGAAACCTATGATATATATGAATGGAAAGACCGACGCTGGTAATTTTTTCCACTTTTTCACAGTTTGTTGCTTCTCGAATTTTTCATGAGTTTTGGGAAACTGATAGAAATTTTTTTTAGGTTTTCTGTTAAAATCAGTAAACTTTTAAATGGTCTGGGAAAAAAGATGTTTGGGAACTTTTGCCCTAACTGAATTGTAAGCTCAAATAAAATCAAATCATTTATTGGTGAACAAAGTAGATAGGTATTTGAATTAATTTAAAATTTTCCTTTTACTGCCGCATTTCTATATACTAATTCAAATTCTATACTAGGAAGCTAAGGTGTCATATACTCCTGATAAATACAATACATTTTAAACTCACCCCTTTGACATGTTTAGTCTGTTCCTTAATATTCTCAATAGGCACATTGGTAGCACCTATCTGTTGGGTGATACCACCAGCTTCACCATCCTGGACATTGGTGCGACGAAGCTTGTCCAGAATCTTTGTCTTGCCTGTGTCCACATGCCCAAGGACACACACCACCGCCGCACGAAGGGGATTGTTTACTTTACTCTTTTCATTTTCCTCTTTTCGTTTCTAAAAAAAATATTTAGAGTTAAGAGGTTTCATTTAACTGTGAACTGATGACCTGCAGAAGACAGCGGGTATCTACTGGATTTAAAAGGCTAAGGGCCGGTCAGAGTGGCGCAAATTAGGAGAGGCTTAAGTTTAATAGTGGACATCTAAAGGCTGATGAATGGATGAAGTAATTTTAATGATACAATTTTTTTCCGGTGACTTATATGTTAGTGGGGAATCATTTTCACTGTGGAGATAGTATCTAAATTTTATAAACTCACTAAATAGAATACTTTTTTTAACACAGTTAAAAATATGATTACTTAACATTATCTTCAATAGTGACAAAGCTCCATACAAACATTCAACACCTTCAAGCCTTTTTGTACAAAAACCCATGTTTATATAATTGATTTAGTACTTAGTGCATGAAAGTGTTACAGAAAGATAGATAAACAGAATTACTCACGTATTTTTAATATTATAAACTGAAATAATTCAACAATAATACTTACTTCTAATCTCTTAAGTACCAACTCTCGTTTCTTCTGTGCATCTGTCATTTGTTCATCATCAGATTCTTCTTCAGAGCTGGAATCATCTTCGGAACTATCATCCTCTGATTCCGAACTGTCTTCATCATCCTTCTAAAACAAAAATTTAATATTTATTTACATATGTATGTATGTGTGAAGACACAAGTATTTATTCACATATGTATGTATGTGTGAAGACACAAATATTTATTCACATATGTATGTATGTGTCTAAAGTTAATTGATTTTTAGTACTTACTAAAAACATTAAATAATTACCTCTTTAGGTTTTTCTTCTACTTCCTGTTTCTTAACATCTGTAACTGCTGATACAGGTTCCTCCTTGATCGGTTCCACTTCATCTTCAGAGGACTCAGCGTCCCATGCATCCTTCACTGATTCATTATCTGACTCTTTTTTCTCTTCAGTTTTCTTAGGCACCTCCTAAAATTTTTTGCATAAACAAATTATTATACTAACAAAATTACAATATATCCCTTTGTTACCGATTTTATGATTACTTCTTACCTTTTTATCAACTACTTGTAATTCTACTTTTTTTTCCTCAGAAGGTGTTGGTGGTGCTTCTTGTGACATTTGGGTTTTTAATTTAGTGGGCTTAATCCTAGTTCCGGGTCTTGGTGGTTTCTTCTCAGCTGAACCAATTTCTACTCCTTGGGCTTTTAGAGATTCTAATAAAGCTTGAGCTCGAGCCTTTTCAGCTTTTTGTTTTGGGGTCAATAATTTTCCCTCGGCTTTAAGTCTTTCTTTTCTCTCCTTTTCCTTTTGCTTCTTCCTCTCTTTGCGTTCTTTTTCTAACCTAATTGCTTCTAATCTCTGCTGCTCACGCTCTTCCTCTTGTCTTAAACGCTCTTCTTCTTCTTTTTTCAGTCTTTCTTCCTCCTCTTTAACTTTCTTTAATGCTTCCTGCATTGCAGCAATGGTCTTCTTTGTAGGACCTTTTTTCCCTTTGTCATCTTTCTCACCCTTTTCGCCTTTTTTCTTTTTTTTCCCTTCTCCTGCTGGAATATCACCTTCTCCCTCTTTTTCTTCAGAAGGAGCTTTTTGTTCATCTTTAGGTTCTTCCTTTTCGGTGGGTTTAGTATCTACTTTGTTTTCTGATGGTTTTGCAGCAGCTTTAGTTTCAGTATCTTCTTTTTTACTTTCTTGCTCTTTTTCTTTTTTCTTAGCTTCTTGCTTTTTCAATTTTTCTCTTTCTTTTTTCTCCTTTTTCTTTTGAGCAGCAGTTTTAATTGAAATATCATTCTCATTTTCTTCTGCTTCATCATCTGCTTCAGGCTTAGATTCCTCTTTCTTTCCCTTTTTCTTTGTTTTAGATTTCTCTTCAATGGACTCTTTAGGTTTTTCATTTTCCTGCAGTGTTTCCGCAGGAGCAGGAGTAGCTTCTTTTTTAACTCCTGAATATTCCATTTCCAACTCTGCTAGTACTTTTTCTAAGTCATCATCACTGTCATCCTTCTTTCTTCGGGCCTTCTTGCCCTTCTTACCACCTGCTTCTTTCTTGTCTTGTGATTTTTTCTGTATTGGTTTCTGGGTAGGTTTTTCCTCATCAGAAGACTGAGGAGCTTCAGGGGCAGATTCTCCTGAATCTTCAATTTCTAATAATGAAAAAGCACTTTTTTCTTCCTTTTTGTTATTTTTACTAGACTTTTTTACAGGTTCATCGTCTGAATCATCTACAAAACAATAGCAATAAGGTTACACTTTTATATAGTGAATCTAAGTAAATCTGTTGTCAAGGATGATTCCCCAGAATCAACTTTCCCTTTGGCCAAACAGTAATTGTTCTGATAAATTATAGACTAAAATTATTTCAGAATCAATCCTTGTAACATATTGTATTGGTAACAATGGGTTACTGGGATGTGCAAGCAAAAGATTTTATATGTACAATGTAATATACAATAAGGTTCATCAACAATATTAAAAAACATAAGTTTTAATAATAGATCCATAATACAAAGAAACAACAAAATTTCAAAACTTTATTGTTAACCATTGAGTGGCCTTGTCCGGAGCCAATTCCAAACATATTATCAGGTCATGCTTGTCATAAAAATGCATTGTCATCAGCATGGAGCCATTGTACAAAATTTTCGCTCTGTAGTGTAAGATGAAGTGGGTCTAATTAAGTTTGCAAGATTTGACTCTTAACAACCTAATATACAAACATATACTGCAAGTTAAATAAAAGCTTGTAAAAAGCATAAAAGTGTATAATAATTATTATACATTCATAGGCAAGTACTATGATAAATTGTGGTTTTTAAATAATAACAGATGTTGACTTTTAAATTACATTTACTTACCTTCACTGCTTTCAACTTTCTTTTTTTGAGACTTGTTTGATATAGAAACATTCTTTATATTCTTTGTGACTTCTTTTATATCTGACTCAGCTGATTTCTTAGCTTTAGCCTTTACTTTGGGCTTGTCATCTTCACT
The DNA here is from genome assembly GCA_018249125.1 of Asbolis capucinus. NCBI lineage: Eukaryota > Metazoa > Arthropoda > Insecta > Lepidoptera > Hesperiidae > Asbolis > Asbolis capucinus. Next base: position 8,729 of record DWJZ01004242.1, on the reverse strand, counting down.
TTCCTCACTATCAGCAATAATTCTGGAACACAGATGTACACATAAATTTATATATTTACGCCAACGCTATTGAGTAAATGTTATGAATTATAATTAGTAATTAATAATAGTATGTAGAAATATAATGAAAAACCAATGCAAGGCAGGCATTGCATAAAAAGTCACTCGAAATTTTAACAAATAACCTAAAAGTTGCTTACTTTTTTCCTTTATTTTGAGCAGGTTTTAAACTGTCAATATTAGTAGTTTCTACATCGCTGTCTCTGAAATAAAAGGAAATACGAAAGTTTTATTTGAAAACTTAAATAAAATGAGGACAACATATGTTATAAGACAAAATTTACCCGTCCTCCACCGTCTGGTTCTTTTTTCCTTTTTTAGCTTTCCCCATTGTTTTTGGCGACTGTATTAAGTCACAATGCCTGGTAAATAATGTAGAATTTTTGAGTATTTAGTAATTTCTATCATGTGAAACGTAATCAATGCACAATTAGGACTTGTAGCCGAAATATTACTCTCGGTCGCTGGTCGTCGTGTCCGTCTTTTACTTAGTAATGTCAAACGTCAATATTGACACAAGATAGACTGTCAAAAACTATTATTACTCTGTGTTTGGAAGGGAGTAGGTACCAGTAAAGGACCTACAGTCTATCTACTCAAGAAGTCAGTGCTTAAAATTTACTACCTAGGCTGTGCGCTTAACTCTTGAAGTTTTGACTAATATATAGTTAACTGAGCGCTTAACTGCTTCACCATCTGACGGTAAGTAGCAATGTAGTGTGTGTAAGACTTTCTAACTTAGTAAAACTTATTTACTCTTGATTTAAAGACAATTCCAATATAATTGAACGGAAATACAGTGAGTTACTTATACCCAAATATAATGTTTTCCCTAATTATTTTGGTTACAATTGCAATTATATTTTATGAAACTGTGCTTTGCCACCACTTTACCTAAAAAGTTCCAGAACTGAGAGCACTGAAATAAATGACAATGATTTATGACGCCACATGGAGGTCGTGGGTTCGATTCCCACCCAGGTCAAACTTTTCTATGACGAACAGGAATGTTTGTATTTTGTGTCTGGGTGTGTAATAGAAATATCTATTTAAGTATGTATTTAAAAGTTAATATATATTTATCAGTTATCTGATCACCATAATACAAGCTAACGCTTAGGTTGGGGTCAGGTGGCCGTGTGTGAGTTGTGCAAAGATATTTATATTTATTTATTGTTCGTAGAATATATCTGAACATATTTACGTTTGATGTTAATTTGTTATAGTCCTGGCTGTCATAGTATACGTCAGTTTTATTAATGTCAAGTCTTCACAGTTTAGTTGTCGTTCGTGTATTTTGACTTATATTGACATTATCGGTCAGATGCGTTATTTGTAAAATTTTAGTCTAATTAATTTTTATTTTCCTAAAATGTACAAAGGGGTTTCGCGAATATTTACTTTTTATTGTACGGACAAGCTGCACCCGTGCAGATCTGTATTGCTGTCTAGTGTTTTGTTCACACGTAAAGGAAAACTTGGCAGTGTAGGTTATGTTTTCAAAAGAGGTAAAAAGCACGATAAGGGCAATCCCTCAGCTCTATTCGTACCAGTACCGGTGAAGCCGAATGCAGATGATATTAATATAGGAGAAGAGTTTACCGGGCGCTTAAAAAAGCAGGACCTATTGAAAATATTGAACAAATTCTACCAGAAACCAGAAGTACGTGTGCTTGCCTCGGAGAACGGTTTGGATGATCAGCTTCTACATCAGGCATTTTTGTCTTTTAGAAGGCATTGTCTAGAACACGATTTACCGCCAGATTTACATATTACGATAAGTGATGTATTATTGGGTAAGTACCTGAAATTGGTGATTAGTTCGTTAGTGAATACATATGTAAATTATATTATGTTTTAATTAAATGTTTTTTCTAGGCGCAGGACATATTGATGACCTGTTTCCGTATTTCCTTCGACATGCTAGACTAGCATTTCCACATTTAGACTGTTTAGATGATTTGAAGAAAATATCAGATCTTAGGACTCCTGCAAACTGGTAATTATTATTCAAATTAATCATGATCCAATTCTAATAATAACAACTGTGACAATAATACATACTCTCTAAAAATAGAATTATATTGAACTTTGTGTCCATACAATGTTGCTACTTAGACTTACACAGGCCAAAAATTTTTCAGGAATGTAACAGTATGTTCACACATCTTTAAATTAAATAATTATATTTTCTTGTGACTATCTATGCATGAGCCAATTTTCATCCTCCTACACAAAAGCAATTTAGTGGTTAGGGCTGAAAGTGTAAGATACAGATTGAATTACTATCCTGTTTATAATATTAGCATTCAAACACTTGTTAATCCATTTGAATCCTTTAATTCTACAGAGAGAGAATGCAATCAACACCGAGAAAAGCATCACTAACACAAATTAGTTGTATACTTTTAGTAAAGTTTTGTTTTTTTTAGCATTAATTGAGTTGAAATTTTTATATCCTTAAATGCAATAAAGCATTTTTCCACCAATATCATTGTTAAAATATTCTTACAGGTATCCGCAGGCAAGAAATTTAAACAGAAAAGTAATATTCCATGCAGGCCCCACAAATTCTGGCAAAACTTATCATGCTATGCAGAGATTTCTAAAATCAAAATCAGGAGTATATTGTGGACCATTAAAGTTATTAGCTACGGAAATTTATCACAAATCAAATAAAGAAGTAAGCATGGAATATATTGAAAGCACATGTTTTGAATTTTTTTTATTAGTGTAATTGTATGCCCTAGGCCTCCTTAACAAGGAGGCCAATGTTAATGAATACATGCTCATTAATGGGCCATAATGGTTGAAGCCACTAATTTCGCTTATGTAATCTTATAAATGAAACTGAACCCATTTCCTATGATCTGACTGTTTCAAAATATCAAGTAATTCAAAATATCCAATGACAAAACAATACCATAACCCTATTAAATGCTTGTTTTTTTTACTATTACTTATACAATTTTTTGCATTCTATATTTGCTTGGATTGTATAATCAGCTAAAGATATAAAAAAGTGATAATCATCAAAACTTTTTGGCTCACAAAAGAATGGTAACTTGGTGGTACAGATAAATATTGGGCCAAAACGGGAAGATTGTTTGTCTGTGAGTGAATACTAAAATAAATTTAATATAGGTTTTGTCCACTAAAAATATTGGCTTCCTCTCAGACTACTTATCTGTTTGTCAGCAATTTAAAAAAAATATATCTTTTGAAGTATTGTGATATTGTTTAAATATCTTTAGAATGTAGTATTTTATTTTAGAATTCAGTTTCCTATTTATATTAGAACTGTGTTATCCACCAAATTAATGATTTTTTTATGGCTTACACATTTTTACTTCTAGGGGACTCCTTGTGACTTGATAACAGGAGAAGAGAGGCGACACACGTCACAGTATAATACATTAATAGACAATAATAGTGAAACTGAACCTACCTCTGAGAAAGAAACATTTTTGTTAAGTGAACCAGAACTCACTCCTTCCAAACATATTGCATGCACTGTTGAAATGACTTCTTTAAATGATAGTTGTAAGTAATGACAAAAATATATTTCTTATTCATTAATTTAATTGTGAAACCTCCACTGGAATAAATTGACCGCATCCGTGTCCTGTTTGATTATAATGTAAATGTCTTCAATTAAAGAGTGAATAGGCTTTTACTAAGTTAGTGCGCTTTACCATCAAAGACTTCATCGCTACTTACCATCAGGTGGGATTATGGTCAAGCGCTAACTTGTTTATGATATTCATATCTTATTCTATTTAAATGAGTTGTTTAATTCAAGTATGTAAATAAAATTCTTCATTTACGGTGACAAAATAATTATTATAACTTAATTGTATATGCTTATAGCAGTGTTATAAAACAATATAATTTTTTTATTGCTTTATAATCTGAGATTGATTTTCCAAGTTACTAATAATCTTTAACTTTTCTACTTACAGATGAAGTAGCAATTATCGATGAAATTCAGATGATAGGGGATATAGGTAGAGGATGGGCGTGGACCAGAGCAATATTAGGTATCTAGTTTGTTGGATATTTACAAACCCTATCTATTTTTCATTAAAAACATTTCGTGTAGTCCATGTTCTACTAATACAGTGGTTCTTAACCGCTGGCCTCCGATGTTCCTGAGAAGCGCCCCTAGTGGTCTGCGAAGCTACTTAAAAAATATTTAAAAACAATCAATTTTACTTGTACTCTATATAACTTTTCTTCAAACAGTTGGTGGTCCATTGGTGGACAGAAATTTGTTAAATAGTCCCTCATCAATAAAAGGTTAAGAACCACTGTACTTATATAATAAATGCAAAAATTTTGAGGATGGATGGATGTTACGCTTTTATTCAAAAACTACTGAAAGGATCTGAATGCAATTTGTCATAGAGATAGATTGTAGTCTGGAATAATATAAACACATCATGCGAGCAAAGCCACTTGCAGAAACTAGTTTCCTTATATTATTGCAAGAAAAGTAGTCTAAAATCAGATTTAAATATTTTGATTTAATTTTATTTGTTAAAGGCTTACAAGCAGATGAAATACACTTATGTGGGGAAGCTGGTGCCATTAATCTAGTTGAAGAAATATGTAATACTACTGGTGAGGAATTAGAGGTAACTGGAAATATTATTTTAGTAATATTGGATAAAAAAAATATATAAAAATATCTGACAATATTGTAAGACAAATCATTTAATCCTTGATATTCAATGATAAGCAGTGATAGCCTAGTGGTTTGAATATTGGTCTCTTGAACGGGAGATCCTGGGCTCAAATCCTGGCGCACGCACCTTTAATTTCCAATGTTATGTGCGTATCAGTTTCATTACCACTTGCTACGGTGAAGGATAACATCGTGAGGAAAGCTGCACTCCTGAGAGTTCTCCATAAAGTTCTCGAAGGTGTGATGTACACTAATCCGCACTTGGTCAGCATGGACTATGGCCTGTAGCCCTCACATTATGAGAAAAGAACTTAGCCTGGTAATGGGACAATACGGATTGCATTGACGATTCAGTTGTCTTGAATATCAAGTATTATATTTGCCACAGTATGTACAGACTAATATAAATAAAGTGTTTTGAAAATCATTGTGAATTGAGGAGTAAAATATATGGCTGACAGGCTGATTGGTCTAGTGGTTAGTGAACCTGACTACTACACCGGAGGTCGTGGGTTCGATTCCCACCAAGGTCAAACTTTTCTGTGATGAGTAGGAATGTTTGTTCTGTGTGTCTGGGTGTTTAATAAAAATATCCATTTAAGTATGTATTTAAAAAAAATATATGTATGTTTATCAATTATCTGATCACCATAGCACAAGCTAACGCTTAGTTTGGGTTCAGATGGCCGAGTGTGGGTTGTCCAAAGATGTTTATTTATTTATTATTATTTATTTATTTATATGTCAGGTCATAATTTTCCAGAATAACATTAATAACTTGTAAAAATTTTAATAAAGGTATACTTTCGATTTTGAATGACATTAAATTTCAAGGTTATCTAGAATGACTTTACAGTTAGGTTTCAGGGGTATAGATTGAAATTCAATACGTAATACGTTTAAGACAATTCCTTACCGGCTTTTATGAAATAATATATTTTGAAATAACCTGTAAATAAGACTTATTAAACCCACCAATACCATTTGACCACTAATCTCACCACCAATCGGCACTGGAGCAGCGTGGAATACGCTACGAAGCATACACTCTAAACCGTGCGGATCTGTGGGGACCCGTGCTCTGTAGTGAGCCATTAATTGGGGGAGAATTTAATGGTACGACATACCAGCATGGTGGTCCGCAAGTCAAACTTGTGGAAGAACTGCGTAATGAAGATATGAATCTCGAGCACGTTGGTGACGTCCTTGCGTTCCACGTCGCGCAGCACGTCGATGAACCACTCAAAGTGTTTGTGGGACGGGCAGATCCAGAGGAAGTACACCTGGCGTTGGTTATAAAGTTTCGGTTTATCCAGTTAAGTCAATTTTATTTCGTCATAGGAACTATCAGGCTAAACTATAAAGGTGAAAAATGTAAGGATAAGATTATTGGATTCGCTTTTAAAATGAAATTGGTTTCTGATTTAATCAGGAGTCAATTCTATGACAATGTCTAAAATCTCCGTAGACAATAGCTTTTTCTTTCTTTCTTCTTATGAGGAAATACATAATTAACAGTATAATGATGTCAGCATTTGCTTTTTAAGTTTTAGGAATCATTAGATCATCTTTTTACTTTTATTCACTTTTATTATATTGTAAAATATAATATAAGGCTATAAACACAGACAGGGAAAGTGCGCTAGTACGGGATACTGCTTACGCTGGATATATTATCTAGCTTTAAAATGTAGAAATCTCTTTACCTCTGGATTTAGCTGTTTTATTGATATTTCTCACTCAAAAAGAGAATCCCTTAATTCATTGAGATCTATTTCGTTAGCCTGGAGCAGAGGTGTAAATTTTCTAGACTTTTCCAGAACAAACAGCTTTACAGAATGTATTTTGGAGTGTACGTGAAATAATTTGACTGTTGTCTCACCTTCTTACAAGCTACTCCAGAATATCTATTGGTGGATGTTCCAAAGACTAGGTCGTTGAGGATGGACGCGTATGGTGTTACACCGATACCACCACCCACCATTACTGCCACTTCGAATTTGTACCAGTCCTGGTTGCCACCACCGAACGGACCTTGGATCCTGAAACAGCATAAAGTATGAAATCGCTCCACAAATTAAACAGTTGTCTGTCTAGTAAGAAAAGTCATGTAATACAGAAATATTCAATAAATTCGCACTTGACTATTTCGCCACCTGATGGTAAGTGGTGACGTTGTTATGGTACAGCGAACTAACTTATTACCTATTTACTCTTGACTTGACGACGCAATGAAATGGAAATAGCGATATTTTTCTTAAATAAAATCCAGACTAAGATTCACACATGCATAAGAGGTGTAAACAGTAGAAATGGTGACCGCGTCGCACTGATTACGCACCGCTAAAAACCTGTCTGTCTATTTTGCATACTAACAACTATGGGCAATAAGTAAATAATTGCTTTTCACATAAAAATATTTATCTTAATTAGAGGAATATCTTTTTTTATCGCGTTTCGGTCCACAATCAGTAAGTTAGTGCGCCCAACACCTTAGACATCATCGACACTTTTCATCAGGTGGGATCGATGTTAAGTATTAACTTATTCTGTGTAAAAAAATATTTAAATTTAGAAATTATTTTTACGCTTACGTAATTAATATACAGTAATTATTTACAAACATGATATTATTAAAGCTACTGTAATTTTAACACATTTACTTCCATTTTATGTGCTGTTCATTTTTATTTACACATTCAACACTAATTACACATGTTTTACGGATGAAGTGGAACGTAAACTAATTAAATTTTAATTATACTTTTAGTATTATAAACATATAGGCTATTTTGAGTTCGTTTCACACGTAGAGAATGAACCAGATATGAAACACCTTGTACATGTATTACTTACTGCCCGGCGCAGCTAAGAAACACAAAGACTTTTACATCATTGGAGGAAAACTCTTATTTGAATTCGTATAGGAAAGGTACGAACAACATTAGAGATGTGCTATTAAAATAGAGTTAAGATCATAGAGTCCTATCTTAATACCGAATTTATTAGACCTACTACCGCACTGAAGAAATAGTATGTCATCATACGTTACAGGGTTTGATATTTCCTGTATCGCATTGATAATGTTACCAGGCATATTGCATTCGTTTCGCTTCGTTAAAAAACGTGTAGGTAGCTTTATTTTTCACCTACTAACTTTCTTGCCCACGAAATACTCCGTTTCCCAGGATAAAACGCATCTAGGACTTATTTCATAAAAGCCCGTATATTTGTTTACGCCTGATGTTTAAATGAGCACATAATATAAGATGATATTATTTTAATAAAAAAAAAGATTTTGAAAATAGGGAATTAATATCGCTATACTCAATGGAATCCAGAACGTCAATAGCTCATAATCAGCACTAACCTGATCTTAGGTTGATTTTCTGGATTGTAATTGCAAGGGTCGAAGTAGTTTCTTAGCTTCCACGTCCAGGGCCCCTGGGCCTTGATGTGGCAAGAGAGGAAGTTCTCGTGGGGCGCTGACGTTAGCGTAAAGGAATGAAATTCTTCCTTCTTGAATGCTGTGCACGCCAGACGGACCCACTGACCTGTACATATATGCGTATTATTTTACGTCACGCAGCACACCATATCGAAATTTATATATAGGAACACAAAATATTTGTACATAAGTTTTTTATAGTCTAGAAATGAACTGAGAGTTATTTGGTTACCAGTTATTATGAACCCTGTGACTACACTTAGTTAGTAGGGCAAGTATCTTCATTTGTACTCGGGTTATGTTATTTATAATGAGCGTTGATAGCCTAGTGGTTAAGAATTCAATCTTCTATTCGAGGGGTCCGGGTTCGAATCCCAGGGCGCACTTCAGACTTTTTGCGAGTTATGTGCGTTTTAAGCATTTAAATGTCACTCGCTATAACGGTGGGCGAAAACATTGTGAGTGAACCTGCATGCCGGGGAGTTTACAAAACGCAAAGGTATGTGAAGTCTGCCAATCCACAGTTGGCCAGCG
>DWJZ01004241.1:0-15646 GCA_018249125.1 Asbolis capucinus | reverse complement strand
TCTGATAAAGCCGAAATTGCTCATTCATTATAATTGCGCAACATAATTTTACGAGCTTTAACCCATCTATAGCCGACTACTGAGCACAGGTCTTTCATACTGAAGAGGCCTAGAGCATACTCCACCACGCTGCTCCAATGTGAATTGATCGATGGCCACCAACCCTGACCAACCCAAGGGATTTTATGCTGCCTGAAGACCTCTGACATGGACTAACGATTTGTATCTAACGACAGCAACCGTTTTCAAGTGTAATCCCAGTATATTACATTCAATATCGGGTCTTTATCACATTTTATAAAGCTAATAATGTAATGTGCCTCTGTTCTGTAATATAGTGTTCATATAATATTAAAAAGCAGACCATTCAAGTAGACGAGTTTCTCGTCTGAGTCATATTAAAATTCTCATATTTCACACATACGGCAATCTGCCTTGCCCTGCCTTGCTCTGCCTTGTGCCTTGTGAATGATATTACTTAAATATTTTCTACAGAACAGTACCTACTAAATAATCTTAATATTATTTTACCGTTTCAGATTAATGAGGGACTAATGCATATGTATCGAAAATTTAAACGGCCAAGTACGGAAAAGTCTCCGAAGGATTCCGTATCTATAAAATGGAAAAAAAATCATGTATGTTGTATGGAGCTCTCCTTATTATATACTAGCTTCCGCCCGCGACCTCGTCCGCGTTGAATAGTTACTTTGGGCTAACGTTTACTTTAACCCGCGACTTCGTTTCTGTCATACATGATTTTTTAAAACGAAACCGAAACTTTAACCGTTTACTCAGCGCACGCAGCGGAAGCTCTCTATAGGAAAAAAAACCCTCGATTTTGAACCATTTTTCATTAGTGCTCCGCTACTATTGGTCTTAGCGTGATGATATATAGCCTTCCTCAATAAATGGGTTATCTAACACTATTTTTTTCAAATCCGACCTGTAGTTCATGAGATTAGCACGTTCAAGCAAACTAACAAACAAACTCTTCAACTTTATAAAATTTATTGTTTAGCAGCAGAAAAAATACATCATTTGTGAAAAATTCAACTGTCTAACTATCATGGTTCCTGAGATACAGCCTGGTGTCGGACGGACAGATAGACAGACAGACGAATGGACAGCGGAGACTTAGTAACAGAATCCGTTTTACCCTTGGGGTATGAAACCCTAAAAAAGGTACATTATTGAAGGTAGTTGTTTATTTGTTTCCTCCCTCAGGTTCGGAATGTAATACCGATGCAATTTTAGTAAACCGGCAAACACAAACAGATCCAATCCAATGAAACGAAGCGACGCTGCCTTTGAGCGGTGTGTTTGTGGGAAACTACGAAATACAGTTAAAATAATGATAAAAAATGAAAACAGATTTCATTTTTACAAGCTTTTATTTAACTTGCAGTGTATGTTTGTATATTAGTATGTTAGTATATTTGTTTATTACGGGTCAAATCTTGCAAGCTTAATTAGACCCACTTCCTCTTACACTACGGAGCTCTAATTTTGCATAAAGTTTTCATGCTGACAACAATACATTTTTATGACAAGTATGACCTGGTACTATGTTCAAGATTGACTCCAGACAAGGGAACTGCTCAACGGTTAACAACACAGTTATGAAATTTTGTGTGTTTCTTTGTATTATGGATCTGCATATAATTAAAGCTTGTGTTTTTGAATATTTTTAAAAAACCTTACTACAATTTTATTTTATTTCTGTCTTCATGTCTGTAATCAAATCTTGTAAATTTATAATCGGCTTCCCGATTAATGAATGAGCTGATTTTCATTCCCGATAAATGATTGAGCTAATTTTTACTCTCGATTAATGATTGAGCTGATTTTCATTCTCGATTAATGATTGAGCTGATTTTCATTCATGATGAATTAGTTTGTATGCAACTTGCATGAGATAATCGTAGTACGAATTAAAATGAAATTTACTAAAGATAAGATTCAGAAATATGTAGGTACTTTACCTTAATTATGAAATATTAAAATTAACAAACATACTTCTTGTTTCCAGTACCTATCAGACTTACCTACCTGAGCTTAACGAGAAGTCACCTCAAACAAGGCAACTAATAAAATAACTAATAATTTTATGAAAGGGTAAGTGACAAATAAAACAATTAAAATATGTTATAACTGCGATCGGACAGCAATTTGCTTTAAATTGGTTTACAAGAGATTAAAAATGGCATGGCAGGCTGTTCTTGGCGGTGGGGGGGTGTGACGTAGCGGCTTGACAGGTAACGTCGGCTTGCAACTGGCGACATCTATCGGCGTGTTGTTACAATTTGTTTACCTAACTCTGATATTAATTCAAAGTCAAATCATATATTTCATGATGGTATTTTAATATACATATGAACGTCATCTATTTGGAATCCACTACCGTTTCTTAAAGGTGCCGTAATAAAGGCAAGAAATGGGTTAAGAAACTCCTCAGTATGTCTTTTGAAAAAACTCATAGTCTCAGATTAATAACACATACATATATTACATATTAAATCACACATACATTAGATGTGAAAATAATTCCACAAAGCCAATTAAATATTTTATAAAATACCTACAAATCTAGTCGACCACGGATGTCGATGTATTTCTAGCTACCCTCTTTTTAATGAGAATTTTACACGCAACAGGCCCTTTTGTAACCTCGGGGATTATATAATAAATTTAGATTTTTCAGACTTACCTCAGCTTCAATGCCTATTATTAAGAATTTTTTCTATGAGCAAAAACCAATTATCGTTAAAATTAAAAATTTTAATACAACGCTAATATTCTCTAAACTATGCCCGTGTACAATGTTGATAAAAGTTAGTCTACGGGTTATTCCAAATTATAATACATCCTTGTAAATTTCATTTAAATCAGTTCTGTAGTTTTTGGGTAAAGGAGAATCCATCCATTTCGACAAATATTCGCATTTACAATATTAGTGGGATTTCTATAACTTATACATTCGTCCCGTAACTGACATCACAAACAGATTTACATTTATTTTCAAAAAACACAGCCAAATTAAATTGAGGTACCTAACATAACAGCCTCGTATAAGTTGGCGAGGCACTTAGGTATTCAGCAGTACAAACACGTGTATTGTCCACGGGAAACCAAGGGGTCATGTGGACACAGCTCGTATTTAGATAACGAAACTCATTCCAGCCCTTCACGATGAACGAAGGGCTGGATAGATAAGGGTCATAAAACAAATGTATATTTCTTTTGTGCAGCCTGCGGTCTCGACTTTCATCTTTAACAGGCTGGTTCTAATTACATACCTCTGGTTTTGACGAGATATGGGCTGTGGTTTCCTAGAATACCAATTCAAAACCAAGGCGTAGACTAGGATGTCATAAGAGGCGACAGAAGTCAGCTATTCGGTGGTAGGGTGAGCGTAAGATTCATTATCGTTTTGGGAAGGCTGGAGTCTTGCTAGCTACCACTCTCGCTTGAGACAGCCATAAAATTCCAGCTGAAGGCTTGAGAGCCAATTTATCTCTTTTTCTCCCCATACTTCCTCCTCCTCGTCCTCCCTCTCCTTCTGTCTCTAGTCCTGAAGTGATATATTGTTGATGCGTTGGTCAGGTAAGTAGGTAGGTCAGGTCAGCTTGGTCATGTTGGTCATGTTGGTTCCAATTGCTGGAGCGATGGACTCCTTTCCTTCTATCTTTTGCTATATTATCAATTTTTTATAATATTTGTATAGATTTAAAATGTGTGAGTATTCAGAACATGAACACCATACGCACCTGCGATTTTGTAAGTCTTCAACCCCTTAAGGAATAACTCGTCCATAACCGAAGAGTTCTAGATCATTTATCTTGCTCTAATATCGATTAGTGGGGAACCCTGGATTGCTCCCGAAGGCCTCGCAAAACAACGAGATATAATGAGAGAGACCTTGAACACCTCATACAGTACCTAATATAATAGAACGAAGAACTTTTGTTACACTCATGAACATAAAATATACAACGAAACTCATATTTCTTTGTCTATGGCTTCTTTATTATACTACATAAAGGATATGAAAATATGCCACGAAAGTGACAAGAGAATCTTTGATGAAAGTTTTACACGTTGTTCAGAAAAATGGGTCACAGAAGACAAGGAGCTGCATATCTAAAAATAAGAATTTAAATAAGACTACTAGTAAGTATGTATGTAAGGCGGAATTTTTCAAATTGTCATTATCGTGTTAGCCGACTAGCCGAGCCGCCAGAAGGAGGGCAAGTTTTTCGAGTGTACCTATGTCCATTCCTTTGGCACGCCCTACAGCCCAAACGGCTGGACAGATTTTGACAAAGGAGGTCATTGAATTCGTCAGAACTGTTAGTGTTGTCACTGTCAAGTGTCAACACATAGTGAATTGTCGTTATATGGTATATATATGTAGTTGTGAAATTGACTTTTTACGATTTTTCATTCGATACTCATATTGATTATGTAAAAAAAAACCTAACGTGTCACTAACACGCAGTTCTGATGAATTCAACGAACTCATATGTAGGCTATATAAATTTTCAAAACGCGTCCCAAATGAAAAACTATGGGATAGGATTTTTTCAATATCATATCGTAATATTGAAGTAAAAGAGTATCAGATGAAAGATCGTGAAGAGGCAATTTCAAATATGTACATATAATATATTCCATGTAACGTTTATATTACTGTTTTAACACATATTGTCAAAGAGCGTACTAATTACTTTGTAGTTGGTTTTCGCAGTCTGGTGTTCGTCTTAGTAATATTAGTTGCTTACTTATAAGGCAAACACTAAATGGCAAGCTTAGCAAACAAACTTGGCACAAATATGTGACCGCATTTAATTCGAATCAGCAGTTTCTTCACAGGCAACCAGGCAACAGTAATTGTTGTTTTGAGGTCAATTCCACTCTAAGGCCCACAGCTTTCGTTTTCTCTCAATTATCTTCCATGTACAAACCGTGATCATCTTCAGAATCGTTATATGTATTGAAAATAGGCTTCAATCCATTATTGACTTATCTTTCTGGAACGCCTGATGTCGTTAAATGAGCAATGTCTTATGAACACCTAGCTTCTATCCGCGGTGTCCCCCGCGTGGTCCATGGATAAAAGTAGCCTGTTTTATTCCAGACTGTAATCTATGTCTGTGCCCAATTTAATTCAGATCTGTTCAGTACTTTTTGCGTGAAGGACTAACAAGCACAAATCCATCTATTCCATAAATTTTCGCATTAATTAAATGAGTAGGGTTTGGTTTCTTCCATCAATCACCATTGCAGCATATTGACATTGAAATATGCCATAAACATCTAGTATGAATATGAGTCGACATCGGGCCATTGATTGAAGTCATGCGATATTTTAAGATACTTAATGATATTGTACTAAGGAAAAAGTTAAAATAATTAATGAAGTATATTGATGAAGTAAAATATACTAAAGTTTGACGTTTTATACAGTGGGTATTGTAATAAATAAAAAAGTTTGCTTCGTCTTCCAGCGAAATAGAAGTTGTTTCGTAAACGTTGTTTCCGGAAACAAGGAACAAACTCTGTAAACGACTTGTTTATGTTAATTTGAAAATTATTAAGTAGTTGCTTTGAATTCTCCATGTATTTTATTTTAAATATATTCATTTTAAATTTAAAACTCTTCGCTAGCGATATTGGTCCAATTGGTGTTAGGCGATGGCCATGAGCGATGATTTTCATTCATCTTTTGCCTTGATTCGGTAACAAATTAATTTAATTCCAATGTTTTACACTAAGTTGTGAAGCATTCATAACCAAGCTGATAGTTTTAAAGAGTAAGATATTGAACAAGGTTAGGCAACAGTGCGCGCGGTCGGCACGGGGATGGATACTATGCATCAAGGCATTATAAAAACCACACAAACTTAAAATAATGTACACTAGTGTGGACCAGAAGAAATTCATCCGGCAGGAAAAGACTCCCAATACACTTTTTAACAAAATTAAATCTATTACAAAGATTTTTACATCTCGATCGGAACTGGGAGCAGAGCGGATCGTTTCCATGCATCCTTGTCATTGAATGTAAGAATTTTTTTCTATTTATTGAAACCAAATCTTATGTGCCATTATAACAGCATGTTATATCAGCCAAGATGTACAACAGTTTGTCGGCAAAGCTCTCTTGAATCTTTTAAACAACAAAGTACAAGTTCATAAAGACATTAACAATTTTTATTTATTTATATGTATATGTGTCTGTAAATATAACGTAAAAAGCCGTTTAAGCTCTTAACCGCATTTTGAAAGACAATTACACATTAAAATTGACAGGTCATAGTAATTAAACGACGCCGCGCCGCTAGTGGAGCAATTATTCTACTCTTTGCTGAGCTCTCGAGTCTTTTATGTTCTCTTCAGCGAACGAAGACATAGTTTTAATTGGAGTCGTTTCGAAGCACGCAATGACTCTTTTAATTAAAAATTTCAGCTTCTGATATTTTATAAAAAGTATAATATGACTTGAGACCAACTATTACAGACTACAGTTTTGCTTGCTGATAAAAGAATTTTTTTTTGGTTCTGTAGTGAAAATTTGTGTTTATATTTTTATTATTATCAAAAAATGTTACACATTCATTTATTAAATGACATTTTGTTGCTTTTACACTTCATACATTATCCATTCAAACCATTGTTCCAGGTTATTTTATACCAGTTGTTGAGGAATTGGAATTTCAAAGCCCCTGAGTGGTGAAGTTAAATCTGTTAAAGTTACTCTGCTGGAGGCCACTGGAGAATCGAATTCAAGTGAGTTGAATATAGTAACAATAATTGGTTTATTGTTGTACAAAATAATTATTACTTGGATTTATTCAAAGAATTAATAATATCCAATTGAATGCGAAATACAATCCGAATCCCCTAGTTCCAAGTTTTAGATCCTCCATCTTCAATCCAAGTTGTTTAGATCCTCACACGATAAGTACTCTGTCGTCCATGCAGAAAGATTTAGTTCAAAGATAGATCAGAACACGTTGCCTACTTTTTAACAGCGTACCTAACACGTGGACGAAGCCGCAGGTGGAAACTAGTCTGTCATATAAATGACTGCCCTGACAGAAAATCGAACCACTATCCCACTCTTTGCAACAACCAATTATAAATTGATCAAATGTGTGTTGAGTTTATATATACATAGATATAGAGGGTCACGAATCTCGAGAGGTCATTAAACAGTACATTAAACGTTCCAACTCAATAATAAAAACATACAAAGCAATTTCTTGAAAGAAAAAGATTAAATTACATTGAAATATGGAACACCAAAGCAACACGATACAAAACGGTAGGTACTAGAACAAAATCACGTATCTCGCTTGGGAAATTACAAATCTATCAAGTTGTATACACACTTTGATATGCACATCTTTCACTCAATTTTTATATGCAAGGAAATAAGCAGATGCGTCATCTATTAGTGATTACTATTTACTAGGGATATTAGCAACACCTAAGAGCGTCACCAGCATCATCAACAAAGAAGGAAGCGATAGACCTGCATCCTAAAGTGGAGAAGCTAAAAAATTGTACATTCTTGAAAGATGATCTATAATGACATCAACAGATCCTAGAAACATTAACAAAATATTGCTTTAAACCGAGGGAAATAAGACAAGTAAGAAACGGGATTGAGAATGAACAGAAAGAAGACATTACACGCAACATTACAAGAAGCAGTATGGGAGCCGAAAGAATGGATAATAGTAACGCCCAGTACCCAAAAAGATCCATTACAAAAATCTGCACCAGTCAAGAACTACTTAAGAACTCCTGATTTCCTAGACAAGATTACTACTAGGTCTAATTAGGTTTTTGTTCAGACCAATGCCAATTTTGATCAAAGTTTAGAAGAATGTGAACTATAACAAGAACAACAACTAAGACAAAGGAATATTCGAAGTTTTCGAATAAAGAATTCTCCCTCTCTTTCTAGCTCTAACGTAGAATACCTCAGAGGCCATTGTAGCGTATTGTAAAATATTCACCAGCAAAATTTCAAGCGATATTATGAAGTGTGTAGCCGTGCTCTATACACTGGTTCCAACGTCAGTGTTATCAGTATTAAAGTTTGCTACTCCGCCAACATATACGTGCACCTTTAGTTTATTAACGTCATTTTGTAGTGTAAAATATTGATAACTAGCTGAACAGTGTCATGTTTTCGACTAAAATTTTTGAGTAAAAGCATTTCACCTAATATAGAAATATTGAACTTCCAGGAGATTTATACTAGAATAAAACTACTTACATTGCAATATATATCAATATCAATATATCTTGTGAGATTATAATTACAGTTAAAAAGTGTCAAGTCGCGGTTAACTATCACGGTTAATTTAATTTTCATACAACTTACATACGTAAAACATTCATCCAACACGTTAAATTGAGTGTAAAATATATTAACAACCTACCTCCATACAATTCGGTTCTTAAAAATTCAAGTATTTCTACTTCTCTAGGTTTTGGAAATTCAAATTTTTTTACAATATCATAAGATAATTTGAACCAATTTCTACGAAGTGCGATATGCCCCATTTCATGCAGAATTTTATGAAATACGAACACTTAACCAAGTTCTAACAATAATAAAATTTAAACTCATTACGCAATGCAGAATACATTTCCCTGTGGCACCTTATTCGTAATTGAAGTAGTTTGAAACACTCAACCAAGCTGCTCCATTTGTCACATAAAACGCTGTCTATACTAAATAATCCCATTATTCCTGTTTATAATGAGTAAAATCTGTACAAATGAAGCATAATATTCACTAGGGGAGCAGTTTAAATGAAAACTTTATAAAGTCTAATAAACCAAGATTTCCAACAAAACTACTTACGAAATCCAAAGCTATTATTCTCTTCTAAGCGTGGCGTTGGGCAAATAATGATTGCAATGCTTTATACCTTAACACAATAGTAATAATATTATTAAATTATTCAGTAGATGAACATAATAATGGCGTCGTATTTAATTAAGTACGGGATATAACGCTCGGAACCGAAGAGCTCAAAGACAGTCTTGTAATGCAATGACAAAGTGAGCTCCCCTCTTTTGAAGCCGTGAAATGAAGCTCATGGAACGTTTTTCAAGAAACGAAATGTAAATGTTTTGTCGAAGTTACCAGTGGCAGGTATAATTTAATTTCATTTGGGGAGGCGGGGAGTTGATTATAAATTTAATTTATGTGAGGGCCGGGACGCTTGTTATTCGAGCAACGTGCAATCTATTGACTACTCGGTGATAAACCGCCTTGTCAAACCACGTACAGCTATGCGATGAATTTACATTATTTTTTGCTCCAAAATTGTTTATTTAACTGCTCTTCTTAGCAGCTTTTATTTAACCTTTTTCGTATTAATATGTTAGCATATTTGTTTGTTGTTGGAAATTTTGCATAAAGTTTTCGCCCTGATGACAATGTATATTTATGACAAGTGTGATCTGATATTACGTTGACGATTGGCTCCAGATAAGGGAACACCTCAACGGTTAACAATACAATTGTGAAATTTTGTGTGTTCTTTTATATTATGGATCTAAAATTGAATCTTGCGTTTTTAAACATTTTCAACAAACCTTGTTTTTCTATAGCCTTCCTAAAGCAGTATTTGGCTTGGATTACGAACTACCAGTTAACTGTGACTTCAGAATATAATTCAAGTTATATGATTAATTATAGTAGTTTTTAAAATGAGTATAGGGTTTTATTTATTATGAAATATTACTCTTTTTATAATTTTCTTCAGTATTGATGAAATTCCTCTCATTACGGTCCTCAATGGAAGTTCTTCATCCTTAATAATATTATAATCCGAAAATAACTATGTTTGTCTTTCATCTTTTCACACGTTTCAATTATAACTTTATTTTGAAACCAGTCTACACCCACGGCTTCACCCACGTAATATATTTATTTAAGGTAGCCTATGGTTTATTTCAGACTATTGTCTATCTAAATTTGTAAATTTTGTTTGAGATCCGTTCAGGTACCTTTTGCTTGTAGGAGTAAAAAAACATCCATCGGTACCTCCATCTTCATAATCTTTCGCATTTATAATATTAGTATGATTGATACTTTTACTTTGTACAACAGCTGAATTTTTTTGTTTCTTTTTTAACTACAGGAATGATTATTTACAAATTATCGAACGCTTCGAAGAAATTGTTAAGTTTCGGTCAGATTAATCATCATAAAAGACCAGTCGTTAAACGTTTATCAGACCCATATCTCAATCGTTCCACATTTTCTTACTACACAAATAATTTTCTCGTGGAATAAGTCTGTCATTGATTTCGTAATTAATTTCTTAATAGAGAAGTTATTATCGCAATAATACAGAGGCGGATGTAATTTCCAATCCCGATTCCGCTAAATCCATATTAACGCGTAACCTCGTTCTGATTGCAAGCTGATTGATCGAAGGCGCTTCGCAGATGTTACCGGTCCCGAGTCTGACCCGGGGTAAACTAGCGATATTACGGAGCCTATTTACGTTCTTAGCTAGCTGGAAATTGGCCACCTAGTTACAAGGAGATCTAGCAGGGAGCTAGTGGCTATCATCTTCTTGCCGCTGATACTCCCTTAGCAACCTCGACAAATATGATAAGTAATGTGATGATTAAATCTTCACCCCCCCACCACGCATACACACCCAAGGTCAAGTCCTTAAACTTAAAATCAGGTTTCACCCCCCTTCCCAACTGAATTCCTAAAACGGAACATGAACTCAGACGTCCCACCAAACAGACTTAAAGATATGGTCTCCCTCAAATACTAAATATAAACCTTCCACTTCATCACGTTTTCCGATTAACACCCTCTAATATCTAGTATTCAACTCCTGTATGTATCTCCCATTAAAACAATTTTAGGACCAAGCTTGTGTGATCGTTCGTTTGTTTGCCTTTACTTGCCTTTTGAGTAGTACAGACTTCTGCGTACCACTTCTTACCGCGTCTGCCACTTAAAATCATAGTTCAAAAACAATTCACTGAAATATCTAAAATAAGTTCGTCATAAGTACGACACTCGAAAACTAAGTTATCTTTGTCTGTATTCCTCAACAAAATGGCGGAGCTCGTGCACAATGAAACAAATCAAAGGAAAGGCTGTTCCTAAATTATTTTAACACAACTTTAAACTTGATCATCTCATCCACAATTTAGGGAGGCATTATCGCCCCAGACATCCATACTTCGTTAATTAACTTTTGTCTTTTGACTTTGAATCCGGTATTTCGTTAAGAACAAACGAAACTTTCAAGAGATTGTTTATAGACAACTGATACTTAGTTTTGGCAGAAGGGCTCGGACTAAGTCATCGAGATGGACGACGTATTTCAGACTTTGAAAGAAGTTAAGCAAATTCTATAGCTTTAGCTGCTATTGTTCTTTATAAGACTTGCAATTAATTGGAGAGTATTTTCCTCAAGGCTAGGTTTTTGGATTCATTAACAAGAATATTTTTAATATTACCTGTAAAGTACTGAACGGATATGAAATAATTTGACACAGATAAATTAAGTCTGTAAAAAATACATTTTAACACAGAGAAAGAGGATTCCTGTATATATTGTTGTTTTATTACCATTTAGTATGTTTTTAAGTTAGATATACATACATATACTATTTCCTAACAATATTATCAATGCGAAATTCTGTGAGGATGAATGGATGGAGGAAGAATTTAGGTTTGTTACTCCTTCACGCAAGACTAATTTAAAGCATTTGTATCTCTAAAACGTGTCAACGGATTGAAATCGGCCACAATAAAGATTATACATTTAAACATTATAAAACGACGAAATTGCCCTCGCTTCGCTTCAGAAGAACTCCAGTGATTTCAGCGCCATACTAAGTTTAACCTATTATCCCTCTGCATAACAAGCAGCTTTCTGGGATAAAAAGTATCCTGTAACCACTGTCCCTACATAAACTACAAACATGCTAAATTTCATCTAAAATGGGTCCATTGGTTACGGAGTTGCTATACTATTTTTAACCTGTTATTCTGCGGAAAGTACGCCATTTCCAGAGATAAAACATAGCCTATAACCATTTTCGGGTTTTAATCTACGACTTTGCCGAGTTTCGTCCAAATCTCACCAGTGGTTTTTGCGTGAAGCTCGAAAAGACAGACAAAAAAAAATGTTTTGGTCTCTAACAATAACAAAGCCTCCCTGAATCGACATTTTCAAAAAACACTTATTGTACAGAATTGACCCTCTCATATTTTTTATAAGTATAGATACGTATATTTTTAAAAGTATAGATACGAAGTTACATTCGAAACCTAAAAGGAAATTATGTCCTGTAACAGTAATGGCTAACAATCCCCTGACGTAGCTACAAGGGAGGTTAGTAAATGGCGTACGACGATCAGTTCGTTACAACTCCTGAAGCTGTCTGAGAACAGTTCAAGTTTAACTAATAATAATCATCTGTACGCTGAGGTAGGCGGCTCGTGCTCTGGAACAGTTTCGTGTCGGACATTGTGCTTGTTACTTAGAAGTGTATCTTATTAAATATTACTTACTTATCCTACTGATATCCTGCGCGTATTTGTAAGGATGGTTATCCTTTCACGCAAAAAATTCTGAAAGTATTTTAATGAACATTTTGAACGCGAACGGGTACTAAGATATGTTCATTATTATACCGATATTTCAATCCATTTACATAGACAACGGTCATGACAAGATAATAGATATTGGTATAATAGTGAACAAATCGTGAGTACCTGTTTCTATTTATAATATTTAGTATCCAGGACGTATATTCGTAGTACTCGTTTGAAACATGGGTTTAATAAATTTGACACAGAGATAGAATATACTCTGAAATAACATAGACTACTTTACACTAACGTATGCGGGCACAGCCGCATGCGGGAACTACGGGAACGGGAAAGTGATTCTGTCCGTTACGATTTCAAGCTTAAACTACTGAACCGATTTTGATGGCAATTGGTAAAACTTGGGAAACTATATAGGCTTCTTTTTATTGCGAAAAAAATTACTAAAACGGGTGAAATAAAAGATAGAAATTTAGAATTTCGTTTTAATCCATATTATTAATAAAATAATGTTGAAGAGTTTGTTTTTTGTTTGTTTGGTTTAACTAATCTCAGGAACTACTGCTCCGTTTTGAAAAATTCTTTCAGTTTTAGATATCCCATTTATCAAGGAAAGCTATAGGCTATCATCACGCTAAGACCAATAGAAGTACCAATGAAGAATATTTCAAAATCGGGGGATCTTTTTTCCTATTGAGAGCTTCCGCTGCGTGCGCTGCGTAAACGGTAAAAGTTTCGCAAAAATCATGTATTACAAAAACGAAGTCGCGGGTTAAAGTTAAAGTTAGAGTAACTATTCCACGCGGACAATGTCGCGGGCGGAATCTAGTGCCCTATAAAATGGCTGATCTCCTCGGGAGTCCAACCCAGGCACCCCACATAGTCATAACCAACTGCACCACAAGTTCATTATACTTTCAACCTCTTTCAACATTCAAAACCCGTTCCCAGAATTAACTTAACAAAACCTTTTCAATTAACTTGTAATTAATACAAATAACTTATTTTGGAAGTAAATCAATCAATGAAGTAATATTAATCAAAGTACCGAGGACCTATTACTCCCAAATGGTTTGATTAATCGACTTCTAATAACTTAAAAGGTACCAGCGTTGCTAGATATATCCACATTAATAATGAAGAGAAAATATTTATATTGCTGTATGTTTGTAACGAATAAACTCAAAAAGTACTGATCCGATTTCAAAAATTATTTCACCATCATAATGCTACTTTATCCCTGAGTGACATAGGCTATATAAAACAGGTTTATATAAAAAATCTTTATAGCTATAGAAATAGTTCATTAATGTAAAAATAAATATTATCGTCTTAGAGAAATGTTTACTCTTTATTTATTTCAAAATATAAAACACAAAATATCCACCCGTGCGAAGCCGGGGCTGGCCGCTCATAATATGTTATACTCGTATACAAAGAGAAGCGGAATATAAAAGTATGTACTGAGTCGTTTTTAATTAATGTGTTTAATTAATGTATTTATTTAGTAATTAGTAACTTATTAAGATTCACGGGAACTTTATGTACTCGTATATACATGTCGTTGAACTGTTTCACAGTTTGGCATAATCCTTTAATTTTGAAATTGTTATATTGTAGGAAAACATGTTAAAAATATTTGAGTTTTAAATTAAGTTTACGTTACGGAAATTACCATAAAAATGTATTTCATTAACAAGGCTTATTTGAATATTTAAAAACACAAGCTTTTATTATAGAGTCCTTATTAGAGTAATACAAAGAAACACATCAAATTTCATAATTGTATTATCCTTGCCTGGAGCCAATCCTAAACGTAGTATCAGGTCATGCTTATTTTTATTGACAGGCCGGTTAATCTAATGCAAGGCTCGACCTTTTTGACAGTCGGGCCAAACAGAGGGATGACAAATTTACTGCGGGCGTAATAAAAAAGTTATAAAACATTTGCGCGGGCCATTTAAAGTCCGTCCGCGGGTAACATTATGGCCCGTGGGCCTAGTGTTGAGCAGCCTTGGTCTAGTGGTCATTGAACTGCTACACCGAAAGCCGTGGGTTTGTTTCCCACCCTGTCTGTGTCGGGGTGTAAATATCTATATAAGTATGTATTTTATATAGATATTTATATCTATTTAAAATATATATTTATCAGTTGTCTGACTACCATAGTACACGCTAACGCTTAGTTTGGGGTCAGATGGCCGTGGCCGTTGTCCTTCGGTGTAGCAGTCAGGTTCACTAACCTAGACCAAGACTGCTCAACTCCAAATCAGCCTGTAAAACGACAATCTATTTCTGAATTTCATTCAGATTCTTTCAATGGTTTTTGTCATAGTCAAGGAGAAAAAATCCTTCCTCAGCTTCGCTGACGTCACACGGTCACATTACGTCTATGAATGTGTTTTAAAGCAAATTTTCAAAAAAACGTACCAATTATTTAGTGGTTAGTTGTTAGTGGGGTTTTTTGTTTTTTTAATTTTTGTTATGTTGTTACTAAACAGGTGTTTAATTAAATTCGGCCATGTTGATGTTCTCAATGTATTTTTTTAATATAAAAATTTTAAGTTATTTTTTAATTTATTATACCCGCTCGACACGAACAGTCCTAATGAAATATAAAACCCAAGGGTACAGTTGTAACGCGACGACAATTTTTATCGACAGATCGTGATGGCATTTGTATGACACCTTTCCATCGATTCGTTTATGCTTATCAAAGATGGCACACCATTTTGACTCCTGCAAGAAAACATTGTAACACGCTTTTTGACAATTTTAACTTACAATAGAATATTAATTTATACTAATACTAGCTTCCATCCCCGGCTTCGTCTGCGTGAACTGAAAAAAGGTTAAATCTAACAGTAAAATCCCCTTTTACAAATACAAGCACTATGGTATGACAGGTTGGTCTAGTGGTTAGTGAACCTGACTACTACACCGCTGGTCGTGGGTTCGAATCCCACCCAGGTCAAACTTTTCTGTGATGAGCAGGAATGTTTGTTCTGTGTGTCTGGGTGT
>DWJZ01004240.1:0-15647 GCA_018249125.1 Asbolis capucinus | reverse complement strand
ATAAAATGGAATAATTGTTAATAATATAGTAATAAAAAAAGGGTATACTAAATGTGAACAAACTAAATTACCAGTAGCCCTTCTAAAATTTCATAGTATTTCTTCTGCGTTGCTTAAAATCTTATTTGTGAACGAATCCTATTTGACATTTCGATCTATTTGTTTTGGTTTGTATGGGAAAATATTTTTTTAATAATGATCGTTTTTATTAATAAATGTCATATTTTAATTAATTTTATACTTCCCCTTTACTTTACTTTAATTTTATACTTCAACAAATCCAAAACTCAAAAATCATTCAAATTCGTAGTCGTTTTTGAGTTATAAGTGGTGTGTGTAACTACCACAACTTTCTTTTATATATTTTGTTTTCTTTTATTGTATATATAGATACATAGATTCTTATGCGAAAGTAAAATTTAAAGGCATTTCCCGCATACTAAAATATTTTCGGACTCAATCATTTATATAATGCCGTTCATGTGATAAGTCTGTGCACTCTGAATCTCTCTCATCGTGTGCGTAACTTTTGGTGTACAAGATTTTTGTATTGTGTTGTATACAGATCTCAATTTCGTAAGAATATCAAAGCAACAATGTCGTTAGCAGCGTGATAATGCGAGAGTATCGCCGTTGCACGTTTTATTCTGTAATAAGGAGCGCGATAAAGGATAATCACCAACATTATTATCATACGTGCAGCTTTTGTGTTGCGGGCTTACATTAGGGCCGCGCTCACTTTGCTACCGAATTTGTATCGTACTAATATTATAACCATAGGTAAGCAAATTTCTTACATTTGGGGCTGCAGGTTTTAATACACTTTCAGACTCCATCTTTGTCGCCATCTTGGACGCCATCTTGGACGCCATCTTGGACACCATCTGGGTCGCCATCTTGGACGCCATCTTAGACATCATCTAAGACGCCATCTTAAACGACAAATTAGACGCCATCTTAGACGTCATTTTGGACGTCACCTTAGGCGCCATCTCAGAGGCTGTCTTAGATGCCATTTTGTCAAATTTACATCAAAAATTCCTACGATTGTTCCTATGATTACACTTCTGAATAATTTGGATTTAGCGCTTGTCTATCTGGGAGGTCGCTGACTGCAACTGCAACCTGCTTTACGGTTTGGTTATAGGAAAATCCGCTCATCTCACTAGGAGGAACTAGACCTATTGAATTTATGTTTGGGTAAAAGGGGTATTCTTAGAGAAGCGGTAGGAAGGCTATGAGACTGTCCATTAATCACGTGATGTATTTTAGCAACTTTTTTAATCCCCTCTGGTGTTCAGGTTTTGAACCTACCCCATCCCCACCAAAGATTATTTGTATTTGTACAGGTTATTAAATATATATATATACACATTTTGAAAGTAAATTCACGCGATATCCTAATAGAATAGAGGACCTGATGTGTCGTGATTAAAGGTCAGCCCCTATAGTGTATCATCGTAAGATCGTACTTCCGACATGGAAGTGCACTTGTCCGAGTAATATGTGCGCATGACCAATTTGCATCCAGTGTCAACGCTGCACAGTAATTGACAAACGCCGGAATTATTCGAGCGTGTTCAGATATGTTTGCATGAATGAAGTTGCGAATGTGTTCCAAGCTTCGATCACTAATAAAAGAAATAGATACATAGTTTCATACAAAAATTGCCTGTAAAACTATTCCCAATTTTGCTTCTCTCTCTTTCTTCTAAAAAAGTTAAAATAGTTGGTCTTCCGAAAAGGTCCAGGGCCCAAACACGTGTAATAAACACCTCTAACACACACGTTTTCGTGAATATTAGAAGCTAATTTTGATTTGTTTATGAGGAATTTTTTTCTTGAAGGCGTGCAAAAACAATCGGCATTGGCCAGCGTGGTAGACTATATCCCATACATTGTGAAAGACCCAAATCCTTGTTGCAGTCAATAACAATTACACCAACTTACTAAGAATTCATGTTTAAAGTGTCAGTTCAACTTGAACCAACTTCGAGGTAATGTGCATCAGGTGTCTGCTTACACACGACCTTTTAACATGCAAATAGCGAGCACTTTAACTTGAGCCAGAGTGCCTCTCAGCGTAAAGCGGACCTTAAATTTTATACCATAGAAAGTTATTGATAAATTATTGTGGGTTGAAACACTTCCTGCGACTGTCGATCCTACGTGATGAAATCGGGCAGTTGTCCCTTTGTAGCTCGGGACAACATAGAGCTACATGGACATAGCGTGCATTCGGGATCGTGGGTGGCGAGGGTAGAAGCCCGAACCATCCAGCAAGCGATCTCGGGAAGGGCGGCACTGTGTGTGTGGCCACCACAGGTCGCTGAGTAGTAATACTCATTGACGGGCCCGAATGGGGCATCACGCGCAGAGGACTCCGGTCGTGTTCCTTGAGAGATCCTGGAGTCCTCTACAAAGCGCCGAGGCCGGCCACCGGAGGGGTTTTAGTGGTTAAAAATCCCACATACTTCGGTACTTCTCCCAAAGTGCCGGGCACCCTTTGAAGGTTTCCCCTTCGAAAACAAAAAAAAAGGTCTAACTTAGTTGTGTAGGCCGAGCCGAAGCTACGTGGACTAAACTAAGCCCCTTGCACCCCCTTGCGTTACCCCTCTGGCGCCCTTCGCTAGTGTTGTTTTGTAGTGTGATTATGCGTAGGCAGCGAAACACGTATTTGCAGCATGGAGGTATTTATTGAGTACGTCGAGCAATATCCTATATTGTATAACCCGGAGGCAAAAGAATACCATGACGCAATTAAAAAAGAAGGTATATGGAAAACCATAGTGGATGAAATGAAAAACCCGGACATCAAAGACGGTAAATTTTAATTTTTATTGTCATTGTTGAAATAACTACAAAACGATTCTCTTACACGAAATGCTTCTCTTGTTGGCTGTAAGTTGTCGTCGTATAAATGTGCCACCGATTGAAGTTGCTCATCTATAGCATTCGTTACATCAAAAGCTAAAATTGTCTGCTTAGTTATATGATAATTATGTAGCACACAAGCAGCTTTTGTAATTTTATCAACTGCGTCTAATTTTTACTCCAAAGGACGACGAAATACTCGAAATCGCATTGATAATATGCCAAATGCATTTTCTACCACTCTTCGTGCTCTGCTGAGACGGTAATTAAAGTGTCTTTTTTTTCTACTATCACGACGAGCACTTAGTGGGTATGGTCTCATAAAATGTTTTTGGAAGGGAAATGCATGGTCTCCTTTAAATATGTAAGGTATTGGATACCACCTTCTAGTAAAGGTTGATTACTAGGCAAATGTAATTGGTTATTATTTAACATTTGTCCAAATTCACTGTCAGCAAAAATACCACCATCGCTAAATCTGCCCATGGAGCCAACATTTATAATTATAAGCCTCTTGTTGGCATCAACAACTGCAAGTAATACTATGGAGTGGAAATGTTTGTAATAAAAAAATTTAGAATTTGCATTAGGTGGGCATTTTATTGAAATATGCTTGCCATCGACTGCACCAAGGCAATGTGGGAATTGCCGTTTATTCTTATAATTTACGGCAATTTCTCTCTATTCTGATTCTGTTGGTACACTTATATAAGTGTGTTGCAAATTATCCCAAATTGCGTGGCAGACGGTTTCTACTATTGTAGAAACTGTTCTGTCGCCTACTCTATAATTATAACTAATCGTTTCATAGGAGTCTCCTGTTGCCAAAAACCTGCAAAAGATGATTTTTTAAAATTATTATTCTAGTTAAAACGGCGAAAACTGAATGAAAAAAATTACGGGATGGGGATCGAGAATCATTAAAAAGCTTTACTAGTGGCCAGGCTGCTCCGTCAACAAACGTTTGGAAACATGCCAGTCTACTTGAATTTTTATTGCCTTATATAAAAACCGCATAAGGAGTAGTAATATAAATGAAACCCAGAATACTACTAAAAACACTTCAGTCGAATCTGATATCGCAAATGACAGTCAGGATACCAATACCACGAGAATGGGAGATCAAAATACTATGACGCTAGATTCTGAATATGTTTCTAATGCCGAGTCCATACCATCTACATCGAAAGAGAAAGCCTACCAATGAATCTTTAACTGATTTACTGGAAGAAATTGATACTGACTATGAAAAGCGCCGTCGTGAGCGAAGGCAGAACGAGAGAGATGAAAAAGAAACAAGAAAACATCCTTTTAAACTTTTTTATTAAAGTATGAGAGAAACAGCAGCCAAATTTCCTGATTGGTTGCAAAGAGACTTTAAAAAGAAAGTGTTTAATATAATAATGGAAGCGGAGGAGAAGTACGAAAATTACTATTATGATAGTCAGTACAACTATGGGTACTCGACATCATCTGCTTAATCTACTCCACATTTCCTAGATCCAGTGTATTGATTGCCTTTAAATTAATACAATTAAAATATTTTTTGTGTTCAACCTACACTTGATGAATATACATAATTATGTTACTTAATTGTTTTATTTTAAATGCTTCGGGTGACACAGCTTTTCGATAATTAGTATCAATCTAAGTAATTGACAGGTCGGTTGGTCTAGTGGTTAGTGAATCCGACTACTACACCGGAGGTCGTGGGTTCGATTCCCACCCAGGTCAAACTTTTCTGTGATGAACAGGAATGTTTGTTCTGCGTGTCTGGGTGTTTAATAGAAATATCTATTTAGGTATGTATTTAAAAATATATATGTATGTTTGTCAGTTGCCTGATCACCATAGCACAAGCTAATTAATTAGCTGTTAGATTATAGTTATTAAAATGATTTGGAGCAATATAATGACGCAAGATTTACGCAACTTATTAACTTTACTCATATATGTTGTAATTGCTTTCAGTATACGGAAGACGTTAATTTCCGATATTAAATAGGTTTATTTACATTTAAATTGGTTATAGATCCTGTATAGTACAAAAATATGGTCATTTGCAAGTTGGCCTGTAGTTGTAGAATTCTGTATCAAATACGCTATATTTACTACGCTATATATAATTTATATATATTGCGCTATATTTACGCTATATTAACGTTATATTTAAGGTATATTTAAGCTATGTTTACACTAAATACACGTTATATTTACGCTAAATACACGCTATATTTACGCTAAATTTACGCTAAATATACTGTATATTTACAATTTATTTACACTCTATTTACATTATATCAACGTTATATATATATGTTATATGTTTTTGAGCCTTTTCATTATAATCCATAATTGTCGTACTTCTGGGCTCGGATTTCAACTCACAATGTAAGGGGTAGGGACAGGCAGTAATGCACCATGCTAGCCAAGTGCGGGTAGTACAGTTTTATATTGTACCTGGATTCAACCTATTATGTCCCAGGAATTTGAAAGGGTTGCTCATTGGTGAAGAGGCTTAGAGTGGACTGGTGTAGTTTAAGAACTGTTGGTTTGAACCTGCGGCCCGCGGGTCTCTCCTCGAAGAAGCCGAGAGTATACTCCACCACGCTGCTCTAAGATTGGGGGAGGAATTTCAGACAAGTGTCGGAAGAGAATATGTTGGCTGAAGGCGGAGGCCTTCGTGACTTAATGATTGCTGTTTATCGATAACAATGAATGTCAAAGGATTGGAATAAGTTATCCGCGTCGGTGTTCTCGTTCGATTATAATGTAAATGTCTTCAAGTCAAGAGTGCTTAGGCTTCTTCTAAGTTAGAGCTCTTTACAATCGAAGATTTCATCGCCCCTTACCACCAGGTGGCATCGTAGTCGAGGGCTAACTTATCTAAGCTAAAAAAAATGGGACCTACAGTTATACGTCAAATATTGTTTTATCATTAGCGGTCCAACCGCGTCCACTTTAGCTTAAAATTAATCATGTAGAATATTGAACCCTTCGGGCTACAAACACTTTTAATATCTATACGGAACCCCAAATAGTCGTAACACTACAAATTTTATAATTGAGCTGTCTTTTTGACGGAAGCAAAAACGGATGCAGTGACCTTGTCATGTCGTTTATTTATCAATCACACCGCTAGAACATCAATGCGGATGACATATTACCTACAAGGTCACTGCGACCGGTTTAATGTAGAGCTTTTAGACTGTTATACAAAGATAATGTGACCATTATTTTATGTTGCAGCGGGACGCCCTGTGAAATTTTGTAGGTAAATAAAAAGTGTACGAAAATAATCTGTAGATCATTTATACACGATTTGGTTCTCTTGCTATAGACGGTATCTACCGTACTATGAACATGGTGTCAATTATATGATGTAAAAAAACTGTCATACACTATTTATGGTACATTATTTATAGTAAAATTCTTCTGTTTTCAAAATTTTTCTCTCATTCGCCTTACAATCTTTGTAGTAAAACGAATATTCTTGTCTCGAGAAATAGTCGTCTTGCTTCAAAAAAAGTATATGTGCGAGTTTTTTTCGAATTAGATTTGCTTGCGAAAGCGTAACATTTTTACTAGGCTGTTACGAATGATGAGTTGATAGACTCTTGCTGAATTGGTGCGTCTTACCACCTTGACCAAACCGCTGCTCATCATCAGGCGGGATTGTCGTCAAACATTAATTTATTGAAAATAAAAAAGCGGGACATTCCCGCCCAAAACGGAACGCATGGTCACTGTACACAAAGTTCAATGAGCAACTTTGTTAGTGTACACACACAATTACGTTTACTGTCGCTAATATGTGCTTAGTATTTGCAAACTATAAACAAGTTAGTCAATGTTGGTTAATGATGGCGCAGGTTGCAATGTTACTTTGAAGCGATGTCGTGCACTAAATTATGTATGTATCATGAACATATTGTATCATTTTCTTAATGATTTTATCTTTAGCAGTAACTCCTGCAGTGCATAAATAAATAAAAAATAAATAAATATCTTTGGACAACTTACACACGGCCATCTGACCCCAAGCTAAGTGTTAGCTTGTACTATGGTGATCAGATAACTGATAAACATACATATATACTTTTAAATACATACTTAAATAGATATTTCTATTACAAACAGAACAAACATTCCTGCTCATTATAGAAAAGTTTGACCTGGATGGGAATCGAACCCACGTCCTCTGGTCTAGTAGTCAGGTTCACTAACCACTAGAGCAACCGACCTGTCAATAAATACGCTGTTTAATGTACGATTCAAAACCGCAGCGCTAAACGCTATATTCGCTATCTAGTTTCTGGGCAACGTTGAAGAATAGTTAAGTATGACATATTGGAATAATTTTGATCGTATTTATTTTTCAACTGAATAAATCTTTCCAATTACCGATGTTAACTTATTCCTTTGAATTTTGGCGTGTTGCCTGAATTATTATTGTAGTATCTCAGTACACAATGCCGCATTTGAATGTTACCAACACGTTCGGAAGTAATACGCGCCCAAGACCTGACAGGCGACTAAGTGATGTCTCTATGCAGTGCATTGATATCACTTCAAAACAACGGAACACATCAGTGATACGGGGTGTCTTCTCTAGTACGTTAATACACAGTATCTCATTGTTAGTTACATTATTTTTAACCCTCGATAGTACTTACGAAGATCAGGTTCGGAGTCTAAGTTACGCTCAGAAGCGCTCAAACATGTGGCTTAAAGATGTGGCTTCACCTATCCTCGAACCAATTGATGTTGCTTAACTCAGTCACTTAGGATTGACACAAGGTCTGTCTAACCTCCAAGATACATGAACTGGGTGTCTAGGAATCGAAGGCTCAAATAAGGCCGTGTCGTGATTAATGTCCAAAGATTTGTCGTAGGTAGGGTGGCCAACTATTCTGTTAGGAACAGTATTGAACTGATTTGATTTAATGTTTTATTAAGGTTGAATAAAAAAAATATACAAAAGTTCAGTATCATTTTGATGATTTTCAAAATGCATGTAAAATGGAGCCTTGAATATATTTAATTTTAAATTTTATTATTGTGGCGTATGAGGCATTTAAAAGTAATAAGTTGTGGAAGAAGCACTAAAAAATATGTTTTTGGAATATAAAAAAATAAAATACTATTAAATTTCGTTCTCAAACTTAATTTCTTGTAAAAAATAGCAAGTTTAGTCATAGGCGATGGTATCGTCTGCGTTAAAACTGTTTTAGGGGCGAAAATTGCTTAGCTAATGTGTCACTATTAGACCAATACTTTGTGCATTTATAATGATTCTTAACACCTTCGTGTTAAGAGTGAAAATCGTGTGACAGCTGGCATGTTACCTAGAAAGGCCGTCTGGCGCAAGGGCACACGAACAGAATGTAAGAATACGGCCTACATAGTGAAATGTCAACATGTATCGCGTTACTAAAATATTAATGTAGTGTTTTTTTTTCAGGTAATTGGCACTATGGACACTGTCGCAACAGATGATTGATAGCGCGCGTGCGGACTAATGTATGTTTGTTTGGTTATATAAGTGATAAAATCTATACAAAGTAACGTGTCGGAATCTTTGATTTTACTTTTATAAAAAATATTTTTTGAGTTTTCTCCTTCTCTTCAATGAACCACCTTTTAAAACACTTGTAGAATTAAATAAATACATTTTCGTAACAAGTACATGTGACTATAACCCGTTGCCGTCTACTAACACCTCCTCATTACCGAGGCACGTATAGAACATACTCTACCGTTGTTTTACGTTTACGAAGCACGGAAGCACTCAAGAAGGTTTGCCACTAGCGGTCACCCATCTTCCGACAAACGGCACCCATTGTTGCTCAACTTCACTTAACATGCGTAATTCGTAGAGCTTTCATAACGCCTCCATTTTTAATATGACTATAAATGTATATTTAATTAATAGTTTGAATTGAATCATTATATTTCAACTATTACAGATTGTAATGTGTAATATTGCCATTGAGATTAGTTCCGTAGTATTTTTTTAATTAACATTCTAATTTCAAATTAAACAGGATAACGTGTCACAGATAGTAATAACCATAGATTGAAATTGGATTACAGTTTGTGTAATTTATCTGTGGTAATAAAAAATATTGTAAATATATATATATATTATGGACTGATACGCATGTCATTGCGGCGTTTTGAACACGGAACTAGTCATAACTTTGAACTGAGATGGCCTTGTAGCTGAAGGTTCCGCCAGATCGGGAGGCCTTTCACCAAACCGCCTTTGAAACTGTACTAGTTTCAGTTGCACTGATCGCAAAAGGACATTTATACTCGTAGTGATGTAGTCTATAAATAAAAACTTAGTAAAATTATAAATGCGCATAACTCTGTTTGTATGTCTCTCTGACTGCTATGATTTCGTGTCGAAGCCACTGAACCAATATTGATGAGAATTTAATAGTAAATTGAGCAAGACGCATTTTATCGCGAACAGAGGCTATAAATAGGTTGGAATTTTTCGATGGAACCCCCGATCGGGAATAAAACCTGGGACTCCTTAGCAGGCATTTTACTATCAATTAGCCTACAGAGCTATATAATATCGTAACCTGAACCGACATCTGTTTTTTACGGCAAAATTTAATGCTATTCAAAATTTAAAAATTCAAAATGTAATTCGAAGTATATTTTTACAAATAAGTGTTTGTAAATATTTTGAATAAAGTTGTCATACTCGTAAATGCCATTATGATGTATGACTACCATTTATTGAAATTAATTCCAACTCAATCTGGTATAAAGATCTTCCCATTGGCGTTGCAAGCCATTTGTGGGTAGACCAAATGTGGGCGAAACCAGTGAATATATGGAGAAGTCTAAGATGTACGTACTGGCTAGATGTATGTATGTTAATAGCCAGTAATAAACAACTCTATTTTATACGTATGTTTCACCCGCATATGTTATGGATGGATTTATTTTTCCGAATTTCATTCCAATTAAAATCATATTCCGAAAAGTTAATCCAAAACCTAACTATCTATCTATTCGTGAAAACCGCATGAAAATCTGTTCAGTAGGTTTCGAGGTCATTGCGAACAGACATACAGATGCGGCGAGGAGATGTTATAGTATGTACTGATGTTATTAATTTAGAGGCGTCGAATCGATTTAAAACCAAATACTTAACTAATAATTAATGTGTTACTTGTATGTATGATTTATGACTTATGATTATTGAGTGTAGGTTTACAATAGTTAGTCTAATGACACGGGTTAAGTTTAATCAAAACAGATAAGATTCTTTCTTTTATTTCTTAACTGACCGATATGTCGTTGTGACATACGTAACTCGTAATTACAGTAACAATGGATAACTAATCTACTTCCCTCTATCAGTATATTCCTTCAAAGTTCTCTGCAATTACTTTCTAAGAAACAATAACTAACAATCTTCCTTTTGCTATTGTGTATTCCTTTACAATTCTTTAGTCCTAACAGAAACCTATAAATTTATAAAATGTATGCTTTTTCGTAGGTTTAATTTAGGCACTAGGTTTTCTATTTACTATAACCCGAAAAATTGGAATACGTATTGTAATTTTAATAATTCACTTTTTCACGATAAATATTTAATTACAAATCATTAATAAAAACAACGATTTGTATACAAAACAATCTGATAGATCATTAACTTTAATATATGCATTGCAACGATAAAGTTGGGTATTCTTAAAGAATCCGGATCGTTGAATTCGCTGATCTAATTATGCACGGGTAAATGGACTAGTTTTTTTATCGTTGAATTTCCGCGTGGTAACCACCACCCCTACAAGGTGTGGCAAGGCCGACCACTCCGTTCACTCACTAGCCCAGTTTGTGGTACTCATGTGCAGGCATTTATTGGCAATGTACTGTGTTGGTACTTTGTTGCAATGCTAGGGTATGCGGCCATCGGTCATAGGT
Organism: Asbolis capucinus; assembly: GCA_018249125.1. Taxonomy (NCBI): domain Eukaryota; kingdom Metazoa; phylum Arthropoda; class Insecta; order Lepidoptera; family Hesperiidae; genus Asbolis; species Asbolis capucinus. The sequence goes on along the minus strand of DWJZ01004240.1, from coordinate 4,820 downwards.
GTAAAGTGCTATTGATCTTTTACTGATATGCAATTTGCATTGTGTTATGTGTACTATCTCATGGTCATCTGTAATCAATATTAAATAGAATTAAAAAAACAATACATACATTTAATGGGTCTATGTGTTGCAAAGACATTTGTATATATACGAATATAAAAAACAAAGGTGGATCGAAAAGGAAACCCTGTGAAACACCGAGAAGTACAAGGTTAATGGCATAATATAATATAAATTACTTTTACTTTTGTTGCACTTTAGTGGAACAAATTTTAACTTCCTCTTCTTCTTTTGCTCTCCTTCGTGAAACCAGTTCTCTCCCTCATACTTTTGCTCCCTTTAGTGAATAACAAAGTTGTTTCTTCGTTCTTGGAAATAACATCTTCTAGTTCTGAATTTCTATTTTAATTGCATTACTTCACAAATCTCATCTGTAAGCCCAAACCGTGAAGAAATTATAATGAAATATGATCTTTGACATTTACCTATTACATTTGATCTTGACTTTTCTATACACGTACGGAACCCCGTGCTTCCACAAGGAACTGCGATACACAATGTCAATTTTACATTACCAATACTGATCATAATGCGTGCAAAAAACGATTACTTGTACACCAACATACCAGTAATAAGGAAGTATTGACGCGAACTGGATTACATTGAACGTGGGTAAGTAATTTCTTGCGTAGACACTTATTAGCGACGAAAACTCTGCTTTTTATACCCGGATTCCGAGCCACCGTTTTCATGGCTTTATTGTACTAAAGTTATATTTTGAGTATATGTATGTATGTTATCATATTCATTCAATGCAGATTTCAGTTTTGATTCGCTTGGAGATGTATCTTTTACTCATATTTTATTTAGAAAAATCTATTTATCTCATTTTTTAATCCTTTTAAACTGCGTAGGAATCGTTTCGACCTACACGAATTGGCATTTTATTTACAGTTATGCATGACATCTCTCAATCACCGCATGTATATCTCTGAATGGTATTTGGTATAATTTGATTGCCTCTATTTCTATACGTTAACGATTATTCATATAATATCATTGTACTAGCATATTGTCCTTAACCTGCACCTGATCTGTTCGAGAGGTGGTTCAGGATTAGGTACTAATACTTTTTGTGCGTGCATAGATGATTTTGTACTTGTATAGATAATAAAATCAAGTATCAACGTCAACTTGTCAACTGAAGCAGAATAAGAGATCTAATCTGTCATTCTAACACGTAGGTAGCTGGTAAAAAATAAATATAAAAAATAACGCTCATATCTCATGTACTTGCACACGTTATATTTGTTGCTAGGTGTCGTAAACACAAAATCAAGATTAAGAATGTAATACCTCCTTCATTTTATTCTTTTGCTTTTATATCATAGAGATGCGTTGATCTTTTATTTAATGAATTCGTAACTGATACCACATAGCCTAAACATAATGCAGTAGACCTTATACAATAAGAAAAGACTAGAATATATTCAATCCCTAAAGGGATAGAAAGAGAATGAGAACCTCTATTCAGTTCCTTATTAGTCTCAAAACTGTGTAGATACCTCAAAACTTTTATTGAATAATAGTTTAGTAAAATAGTAGAACTAGTAGTAGCTCAGAATATTGTAAAAATAATAACAAACAATTATTCAGTAGCCAATTCAACCATAATGCTTATGTACCTACATATCTTTGTTATTAACATAAATCTGCACACTTTTTTCTTCTATAGTTTTTGCATTTACAGTTCCTTCGGTATCTTAAACGAAAAATTTCCAGTTGTTAAAATTAATAATACCTAAGATATTAATTAAAGGCTATTCTAAAATACTATGTTGCAAGGACGCACGTTATATTAAAATAAATTAATATTTTTATCATGTAAATGAATAAATCTTTGGTCAATAATTTAAATGTTTATGGCATCGTCTGTATAGTTTAGTATAATTTAGTGTTGTTTGACACAAAATCGACTATAATTATATACAAAGCTGCAATTAACCTGATTTGACTCAATCTATCTTGACCCCACGTCAACTTAGTTCCGGACATTGTTTTAAAGGTTTTGGAGATTTTGATTTAGAGAAAATGAAGCATTGCAACATAAAGAAGTCCCATTGCTGAACTCGAAACTTGACTCTCATTAAGAAGAGTCCAGTTTATAGTCGTGGTGGACTATAAAGAGCTGGCTGAGTTCGTATTGGTAGAATGCATACTACAAAAAATTCGCAGGAGTACATGTTTTCTCACGATGTTTTTCTTGACGAATCAAACGATAATTAATTTGTAATACCTACATATAAAGCAGTCGCTGAAATCATGTACATTCCATAATCCGTAAGTTCACGTGTTTTTTAAGTATTTTCTAATAAGCTTTTTAATAGTACGAGTGGATGTAACTTTAGACTACTTTATGTATAATATGTAAATACTAACGTAGCGTTATCCTTGTCAAACTCTTGCACAATCTGATGGCCAGTGTTAACGTCATTAGTAGTAACATCCGTTGTCTCCTTAACCATGCTGGTAGGTGTTGTAATACTAGTGACAAAGGCCGCATGCTTATTAACTGAATAACTGCATGTAGTATGACTGTCAACAACATGCTTAACTTTTTAGTAGTTAATGGCTTGAAGTCGCAAAAACTCTTTGTCACCAAGACAATGGTTTGTGGTATTTATATTTCGATATCTCATTAGCGACGTTTCTTTGATCGAAGAAGACTCTGAATTCATTTATGAAATAATGTCTTTCCGATCAAACTTCAAAGTGTTTTCTGTTTTTTTTTGTCATAAGAGAACATTATTGTGATACTTGCAAGGTATTTTGGGAATAAAACATACGTATTTTTTTGCGGATTTCATTTTTTTTCTTGCATTGCATCTTCTGCATTGAATGTTTTGCATGCAGTGCTCGATTTATCCAAGCTAAAATTGACACTTGCAGTTACATGGCTTGTCTTCTAGTTCTTTTAATCCAAACTGTTTCATTCATGAAGTATTTTACTACCTCATGTGTTTTATTCTATTTTTTAAACTTCATCATCGTTTTCACCACGCGGCATCATTTGTAACAGAAAAAGTGGTATGACTTACATATCTTCTGTTATATCACTGTGAGGGGCCGAAACCTTCAACATTGACGATGTCACTTGCTTACATTGAACTTGAGTTAACTTGACATTCGGTTGTATAACCATTATTGATCTGTCAGATGGTTGCTCTCGCCCATAGAAAAACATGAGACACAGACTTCGGTTGAAGAATATTCAATAGGGAGTCCCGAAGTCGAATTTATCATCAAAGAGTAAGGAATTCTAAACGTATAAGTTTTAAGATTCATTTTAGCTTGGTAAAAAAGTTTGTGACAGAAGTCAAGCTCGTATTCATAGTTTTATCGTTCAAAATCGTAAAAGTATGTGTATTGTGAATGAAGAGGGATGGATTATACATACATAGTTGTTCAGGCTGAGGAGTGACAAGATGTTTTTTAAATGTGAATAGATTATTCTACATAGCACTTATAGGAAGCCTGATAAAATGAACCAGCTTATAACCCAGCGATTTGCCACATCCTAAGTGATCGGCTGAGTTAAGTAGTCGGGTTGGAAAGCGGACGAGTTCCAGCCAGTGGCGCTTTCGTGCTTTGTAGGATACGGAAAGCCGTTAGTCTTGACTGTTATTATAAGAAAGCCGTCACTAAGCAAATCTCGCAAGATTTCAATTGGCATCTAATTTACCAATATTTGGGTTAAAGACTAACCCTTCCACGGCTTCGAAGTAGCGTGATGAGAGTGTGCTCTAGGCCTCATTGACGGCCTCATGAGAGAGGCCATGATGTAACTCGTACTCAGAATGTTAGGCTTAAAAATCTTTAGGCTAAAGTTGAACTACATGGCAATCAAATGCCGATATTAATAACGAAACATCAAAATACATATTTGATCACAACCGATGTCGACATTATGTCGCAAGAACTGAAGTTTATGAGACACGGTTATTTATTATAATACGCCGGCAAAGGTTGCGATATATTAAATGTGAACATATATTATAATTCACATATATATATATATACAGACGTACATATACTATGTCAGCATATTCTACCACCTGTAACTTAAAGTCAGTCTGATTCTAATCTTAATTAGAAACCTGATTCGAGCTTCTGTTCTTTAAATATAATATATTTAAATGATACAAAATAACTGCGCACTCAGAGTCGTTAATGATTAGTTAAATCGCTTAATACAAGGTCTGTATACGACTGTGAAATTCTTATTAGGCATCTAATATTATTTTCGCCTCATATACATATCTTTTAAAAATGTTTTTGTATAAATAAGTGTTATTCTCCCAGACAGTGTCGCATATATCACGGAGAAAACAAATAAACTACATGATTAACATGCACCAAAGAACTAACATTTATCTGTATGGTTTTAAACTCTAATCATCGTGAACTACGCACATTATGCTCTGTTACGGGTACTCACGATATATGTTTTTTGCGCCAATATTTCGACCCAGTTGCATGGGTCATGGTCCCGGCTGAACTTCAGCAAAAACATATATCGGGAGTACCCGTAACACAGCATAATAAACATTTATCTGTTACATATATATAATAAATTTTGTACTTGTATTAGAAATATCTGCGAAATTTTTTGTATTTTACATATACATAATTTAGCATAGCATTATAATCTAGCTGTAATTTTTCATGTGAAAAATTAAATAAATAAATTAATTAACTGGATATTTATTACATTTTAATTGAGCAAATCTAAACATAAGCGTTTGTTTTTAACTATCCCT